>JARFJB010002541.1:0-115000 GCA_036346205.1 Vesta saturnalis
TTCGATTACAAAAAATATAAGTAATTCATTTATGAACGACAATCGTGAAGCTTTACGTTTTCACATTTCAGTTCTTTATGGATAGGAAACTTATCGAATTACAATGTCGTGACTATGAAATTTTAATACCAAACGAGCTAATGAAATTTATGAGTGGACTGACAGGGCACTTTTGTATAATAAAATTCATATAACGGAAAAATATCTATAAAAGCGCAAAATATCTTTTATATTTTCGACTATATTGACTTAAACAAAGTTGGTTCAATGACTTCAGGATGTATGGACGTTTGATATGTCAACTAATCATTATAAAATTTGATAGATAAGCAAAGTAATAAGCAATCTCTTGGCAATAAGAGTACAGATTTGTAATGATGTTTTTAGAGATGATGCTATTAAAGCACTTTCTAATGGTGGAAATTTTAAGGTAACACCATGCTAATTCAACATATATGTTACAATGTTGAGTCTATTACATCCTTATCTTTGGACGCTGCAAATGAAGTTGGCCATGAAACTGTTAAAAGATTACGTAAAGGAAAACCTCCCAAGCGTAGTTTATCATTTCTTAAATGTTTACCAGATCTTAAACATCTTGTACACCAAAAGATCGACAATTTGTTCGTTTTGAGAAGTATTAAGAAGTGTAGTCAAATATTTTAGTTGCTAAACATATTCGTAAAGAAAAACTAAGTTGTGATTAATGTAGATTCAGCTTTTCTTCCACTTATAATTAACGTTAAACGGAGAATTGTAGTAGTCCTAATTGGTGATGGTATTAGAACTGTTTTGAAATCTGCAAGAAAGTTTATAAAATAATTAACAATCATTTAAAGATGTTTGAAATCCATTGTAAATGGACGTAACGTTGGTGCCAGTAAATTTAACTTTTGGTACGTTTAGGTTTTTTCGTTCTCTTCTTAGGGGTTGTAATTCTTTATCAGTTATGTTTAATCATCACAGTATTGCAATGATTTTGCATATGTAGTTAAAATTAAATTAGATTAACTGTATACATTCTGTTTTCAGTGTATCATAACAATTACAGTTTTAAGGCAGTTACAAAGAATGTTCTTAGTTTTTAATTGAATACGTTTTATATATTACTGAATATTAAATATGAAACGAATTACTGCAAATAAGGCTAGAACAAAGGCTATGTTAAGTGAACACTCAATCTTATACGATTCGTAACTACGTAACTAAGTAAGGAATATCAATTACGCTTCGTTTTGGGTTTAATGTTTCCCTTTAAATAACTTCTGTTCCAATGTACTGCAACTTATTTTTCCCCATTGCGTTATAGTATTCCACAGAAAGTAATCATAAGACTTAAATATGAATAAGTTCTGATTCAAATTAAACAAAGTATGCGTATGAGGTATATTGTAAATACATTTATATTACAAGAAGAACGTTGACAAGCTGTTCAGCTTTTAATTAAGCACATCAGATAACATAGCCTAATTAGATAATTTAAAATATTATTATAAAATCATTAAAAAAAATAACTTATTATTACTGAGAATATTCAATTAATACCATAATTGTCGTGATTATTGCTTTACTAACACTCTCATACTACGTATAAAAAGTGATAGTCATTGAAAGGAGAGATATCAATAACTCTTAACTCAAATATACAACAATGATTATTATATTAATTTTGCAATGTTGCTTTATCTGTGCATTTTCTAAGGAACTGCGTAAGTAATTTTGTTAAAGTACCTAATCGTGTGCATGACTCTTGAGTTAAAACATTATAATTAATTATTCACTAACTTACACATACACTCGTAATATTCACAGAAATTGAATAGAAAATTTATTAGTACTTTACAAATGCTTCTTTTCAGTACGAATTTGATTAAACTTTATAATACTAATAATAATTATAATGGTAATTGTTTTGATGTAGGTCAAGGGGCTATGGACGAATTTCTTGTTTATGTACAGTCATAAATTGAGGGCGAAATTGCACTAATATACCGGGTGTTTCATTGGGAAAGTGAAATACGTTAACTGCAGATAGGGAACAGCCAGGCGATCTCAAAAACCCCATAGTAAGACCCATTAAGGGTCTTACTACTTTAATACCCAAGATACAGGGTGTTTTAGCTGTTTTGCAAACTTCTTGCTTCGATAATAACTTTCTAACTAGACTGTATATTTTCTTGATATTTGTGAGTCGTATTTCCTACAAGGTATCAAATCGATTAATTTATTTACAATAAAAGAAATCTATGTTGTAGTCACAAAAAAAAAACAAATAACTTTAATTAATGAAGAACGCCAGAAATTTGAAGCAATACCTAAAAATTAATGAAAAGCAAAGAAAATCAAACGGATTAACATTTTTCAAATACATAACACAATTTTATAGTTCCTAGGTGCAATTAGAAGGCTATGGGAATGACTCTGTTGTACGGGGTGGCCAACTAAGAATGCGAGGTACGGAAAAAATTTATTACTAAAACGGCCAATACAAAAACCTGGAAAATATTTTCAGGTTTCTGAAACGGCCGCTAGGCGTAACTGCAATCTGGAATCTAAAAAGTGATGTTTTGTGAATTCTGCTATATTAACCCAATAAAAAATAACTCATCTTTGAAATCGAGGATAATCTGAATTTTTGTCATTTTTTGACGTATGTCTAAAAATAAAGTGGTGGGGGTATTCAAAGGTTTCCTTAAATCACCCCGTATCTTCGAAACAGCTAATCCGACAAATTTGAGCGCGTTGAAAAGAGTTTTCTTGGGCTACAAATGTTAAAATAATTTTGTTGGTTTCGCATGTCGTCGCTAGAGGGCTTTGTTCGACATTCCGACAGGAACGGTTAATTCTCGCAAAAATTAAATGCATTGATATGACTTTTCTTCAGGAACAAGTAGCTAAATGATTACGCATCATTTAGCTCAAACCGCATCTCGGTATATTGTTCCTAACCTAAAATATTGGCCAAAGAAAATTTTTTAACTATATTTTTCTGGAATTGTTTCTATCATGTAAGTTGTGGCTCTAAAAGGACCGATTTAAAGGAGGAAGGATTTTAGTGCCCCGTAAATGCTCGAAATGCTGACCATCACTCTGTGCATTGCTGAGGCCTCTTATGGGCAGACAAACTGCACCTTCGGCTCTGAATAGGTTACCAAGAAATTGTGATTTTAAATGTTTGTAAATTTATTCACCAGAATAAAATCACCTTTTGAAATTACTACGGGCAAGTAAGCAATGCTAAAAGTTATACTAAAGGCCTATTTTTGGTTTGTTTAAATGCATATTCACTATGGATATATACGAAAAATACAATTAATAGAAGCAGGCAATGGAAACAGATACCTAAACAAAACATACATAATCCTCAAATTGTCAATAGTTGTCAATACTTTCGCGTTACTTTGAGCAATTTTTGTGCTTTCAAAATGCGTTTCACGAATAATGAAGCTGTTGATATGCTTGCGGTTTATTTTGAATGTCTTCAGAATGCCGCAGTAGCTAAAAGAGTTTACGCGGCTCGATATCCAAATCGGCTTAACTTGCCTCGATTTCTATTTATGGGGGCGCTTAAAGAACATCGTGTTTCGGACTCAACCTACGACCAGAGAAGATATGAAAAACCGTATTCGTAACGCAATACGTAACATACCGGGAGCCGAAATTGAAGCTGCAGTTTTGTCTAGTCATGAGAGGTTTCAGCAATGCATAGAGCGTGATGGTACCATTTCGAACATTTACGAAGGCATTAAAACCTTCCTCCTTTAAATCAAAATATAGTTGAAAAACTAAAAATTTAAGGGATTTTCGTATAAAGTTTTCTTTAGCCGATATTTTAGGTTAGGAACAAGATATCGAGATGCGGTTTTCGCGAGCTGTTTAGGCATCATTTAGCTATTTGTTTATGAAAAAACGTCATACCAACGCATTTAATTTTTTTGCGAAAATTAAACGTTTCTGTCGGAATGTCGAACAAAGCCCTCTGGCGACGACATGTGAAACTAACAATACTTCAAATATTATAACATTTGTAGCCCAAGAATAACTCATTTGAATGCGTCCAAGTTTGTTAAAATCGTCCGTGTCGAAGATACAGGGGGTTATTTAATGAAACCTTTATTTTTAGACATACGTCAAAAAGTGCCAAACAAAAAAAGTTCAAATTATCCTCGACTTTAAAGATCAGTTATTTTTTTATTAGGTTAATATAGCAGAATTCACAGAAACATCACTTTTTTAGATTCAAGATTGCAATTACACCCCCTAGCGGCCA
This sequence comes from Vesta saturnalis, assembly GCA_036346205.1. Taxonomy (NCBI): domain Eukaryota; kingdom Metazoa; phylum Arthropoda; class Insecta; order Coleoptera; family Lampyridae; genus Vesta; species Vesta saturnalis. The sequence goes on from JARFJB010002541.1 coordinate 4,271, forward strand.
TTTCAGAAACTTGAAAATATTTTCCAGGTTTTTGTATTGGCCGTTTGAGTAATAACTTTTTTTTGCGCAAGCCTCTACGATAGATAATTTCCCAGATACAGTACCTCTCATTCTTAGTTGGCCACCCTGTACATTATACTGTGATTGGCATTAGTTTTAAACTATTAACTACTGTCAAAAGTACGTAATGATCTTCCATTTTGGTCTGCATCAACTGATTTCTCTGAGTTTTCATACGTTATTTCTACATTAAGAGCTAATAATATGTCTCATAAATTCAGCAACGAATACTACGCGGATATGGTTTATGTGTACGTTATTGTGATGGTAATAACAGAGCTGCCAGAAGAGAGTATGAAATGCGGTTTCCACGACACGGTCGATATACAACAGCAACACTAAATGAACGTAATGAAAGACAATACGTAAATATGGAAAATAATATTGTCAATTTAATTGAGAACCTTACCATGTACAGGAAGTACCAACGATTGTAGCAGGAGGAAATATACCCAGAATCAGTTTTAGCAGGTGGATCATCCGAAATCCAAGGATTGTAAACAGATGTCTTTTCACGGATGAAGCTCAATTCACGAGAGACGGGGTATACAATCTGAGGAACCCACACGTTTGGGCAGAGTAAAATCCATTTTCCAAAATGCAGGCTCGCTCGCAGTATAAGTTTTCTGTTAATGTATGGTGTGTTATATTTGATAATAAGTTAATAGGGCAAAATATTTTACCTCCCAGCCTGTATTTAGATTTTCTGGAAAACATTTTACCAGTACTGCTAGATGATGAAAATATAGATACAGGTGCAATGTACTTTCAACATGATGGAGCTCCACCACAATTTTTCCAATAGATGGATTGGTGGAGGTGGTCCTCATGTCTGGCCTTCAAGGTCGTGTGACTTTTATCCTGTTTATTATTATGTTTGGGGATTTTTTTAATACAAAGTTTACGACGAGGAACTAAATAGCGAGGAAGAACGGATTCAAGGAGCCTTTCAAAAAATGGACAATAACCTAGACGAGATTAGGAACACAGTCAGGCATATTATCAGAAGAGCAAGACTTTGCCTTGAACAAGATGGTGGTCATTTTGGACAATTGCTTTAGTTTTTTGTAGTAATTTTTTTTTGTAAATTTTTTTAATTTCTCTATTAATTAAAGTTATTTGTTTTTGTGGCTTCTTTGTTATTTATAAGTTAATTAAAATTTTTTCAATTTAGGTTAAATTGGCTTCATTAAAACTAAATCACATTAGAAAAATATTTAGCTTCCATTTTAGGCCTTCAAAATTCGAATTCAAAAATTTACAAGATGAAACATTTTGCCGAAAGTCAATATATCAAGTACATCAATAAACTCATTTTTTCGTGATCCTTTCAAATACTCATCCCATTTTAGAAAAATCTGATATACAGGGTATTGTTTTTGGGTAGGAACATTTTGTAAATTTTTTTAATCCAGACCTGGACTTCGTTCACTGACGATTAAGCACCCTGAAGGAAAAATACCTCACACATTACAAGAAACTATACAGTGTAGTTAGAGAGTTATGAACCAAGCAAGAAGTTTTCAAAATAGACACCCTGTACCTTGGTTATTTAAGTAGTAAGCCCCATTAAGTATGGAGTTTTGAAATCCTAGAGTCCCCTATCTGCAGTTAACGTGTAATGGAACATTCTGTATATTGCAGCTACACTTAAAGGGTAACTATAGTAGACAGTTTCAGATGTTTATGAATATTACTACTAAATTACAATAAGCGTACATAAGAATTTTCTCATCAAAAATTAGTGCAAAATAGAAACGGTATTATACACTCTACATGTATTTTACCCACTGGTTTTTCATTTAATATATGCCAAGTTCCATTAATCTCTTCAATTGATAAGACTACTTTCGTGCAGTTAGTTAATTTATCAAACTCTGTGTCTGTGTCTGTGTCCGTGTTCGTGTTTATGTTTGTGTTTGTGTTTGTGTTTGTGTTTGTGTTTGTGTTTGTGTCTGTGTCTGTGTCTGTGTGTGTCTGTGTCTGTATCTGTGTCTGTGTCTGTGTTTGTGTTTGTGTTTGTGTTTGTGTTTGTGTTTGTGTTTGTGTTTGTGTTTGTGTTTGTGTTTGTGTTTGTGTTTGTATTTGTTTGTGTATTTGTTCGTGTGTGTGTGTATGTGGTTGCGTGCGCTGGAGTGTGAATGCGTGTAAGTGTGATTGTGAGCGTTACCTGTTTTCGTTATGAGAATACAAAATTGAGGTTGCAAAGTTATAAAAAGATTGAAATTAATATTATTTCATTTCTTTTAATTTATGTTTGCATGTAGATGTCTATTAACCTTTGTCTGTCATGAAGTATTAAACGTCTGTTTGACATAAATTATTGGTTTTGCGTTTACAATTTTGCCTATTTTCGTAATGAACTTATTATTACGGAGGCTGCATGATTATCCTAAAAAATGCCTTTAAGGTTACTTCATTTCTTTTTAATTTCAATTTTGTAGGTTGGAAGGTCGTGTGTTCCACACCAGATAGTTTTTACAAATTTTAATTAGCTTTATTTACAACATGCTCCATTGTAATTTTAAGACATGCATTTTGAATTAATGTAACGTAACATAATCTCATACATAGCAAAATGGTTATTTTACATATGCCGAAGTTATATATAACACACTATGATATATCTATTTCTATACTAATCTCAATAGTAATATACAGAATTAAATAAAAGTTAAATACATTTCGAAATTGAAGTGTTTGACATAATTTATAAAACATCTAAGCTCAGATTATCCAGAAATGTTAGAAATTCAAATAAATATTTGGAAGTTTGTTCTTCTCTTACTACTGGCCAAATATCTCCTTTTAGTAAAATTTCACATTTTAATTTCTTTCTAATATCTAGTAATTTAAAGTCAGAAATCAAAACTTCAATTGTTTGTTCTTCATTATTATTACATAAGCAATTAGGATTATTGATTGCCTTATAGTCAAATAAATAACTTCCTATTTTGCCATGTCCAGCTATAATTGCTGTAAAAATTGTTCAATAAAGCACAAAATCAGTGAAAACTGCTATATACGGCATTCGTTCATTTAGAGATTTCTGGATTTGGTTGGATTGTAATTGGTAATAAAGGTAACCAATCCCGTGTCTGTCATTTCTAGCAGTATTGTTGTCACATTAGATATCTTTGGAGGTTTTATCACTGCTCTTTAAAAACAGTGACCGTGCTCCGATTTCTAATATTTTACTAAATAATGATGCTAAAATTGGTATTATTACATTTTCAGTCTGTTTAACAAGAGAATGTGTATTCATTTTGGTGGTTGCTTTCTGGTTTCCTTAGTTTATTTTGCTAAGGTAGTGTTCACATTCTTTCAACATGTATGAAACACGTTTTCACTACGTTTTCTAATAATCTTTGCATAACTACTGCTTTTCATTTGATTTGTGGAGTTTTGCTGTCAGTCAATGACTTCATTACAGTCCTCACTTTGCAAATCGATGGTTCGTCATTTTTTGGTTATTGTTTATTTTTAGTTTCTGTAATTGGATTAAGCATATTATCCGCTATATGTGATGTACTCTACTATTACTCTTAACATTATATTGCTTATATACAGTGGTTGTAAATGAGTATCGAATTGAAGTCCTTTAGTAAACCTTGGTTCTCCGTTTATCATTTATTTCAATGACTATCAATGTATTGTGTCAATAAAGTGCGGCATTAAGGTGAATTATGGTTGCGTTTTTTATATTCTCTTTAATTACAGAGATATTTTAATAACCCTAATTTTCAATTTTTTAGTTACTTACTTAGTATAATACTATTACGTCCATATCTATTATGTTTACAAGATAACGATATTGTTTTAGCATCATATATTCAGGTCTGTAAGAGAACTGAACCTGAGATGGCTAAATGTATAGAAAGAAGCTGTCGACAATTGGAACCATATTTAGTGAAAGGAATGCCAGATTTAGGACTACCACCATTAGATCCCTTTCATTTACAAAATATTTTGGTTGACATGAATGGATCATCTATCAACGTAAACGCGGATCTATTAAATGGTGCAATATGGGGACTATCAAAATTAAAAATTACATATATAGATCTAAATCTACAGAATAGATTTCTTAATTCTACCGTATATTTTCCAAAACTACGCCTTTTGTCGCAATATAAACTTAATGGAAAGATTTTGTTTTTTGATGTAAATGGTCAAGGTGAGCTTGATTTTAACGCTAGTAAGTATTTATGTCAATAAATTTCAAAGAAACATATACAATAAACAATTGCACGTATTTTAGCTGACATATATGTTAACGTTAACCAACAGGGAGAGACGTATATGAAAGATGGTGAAGAATATGTAAACTTTCAGAAGTTGTTTCTTGAAGTAGACATGAACCAAATGTCAATCAATCTGGAAAACTTATTTAGCAATAATCAAGTTCTAACGCAAAGTGTAAATAAAGCTATTAACGATAATATCATTAGTCTAAAACAAGAACTTGATCCTATATTAAAAAAAATTATTGCGGAAGTGTATTTAAGAGATTTTAAAAAGTTTTACACTTTATTTTCATTAGATAAGCTCTTTCCTGTTTAATGAAGAAGCAATCTGACCAATATGTATGTATGTGTGTGTATATATATATATATATATATATATATATATATATATATATATATATATATATATATATATATATATAAATTCACCATTAATATTAAATATATTGCCTCTATTAAATGACAATGTAAGCATATTTGGAATTTAGTCGATATCGATCAATAAATGAATTAAAACTAAATTTTCATGTTTTCAAATCACTTACTTAAACGTAGCGGCAATCAAATTACAGGAAGGAAAAGGAAAGCCACGTGTTTCATTTCCTCCCCGATAGGGAGGACAGGTTTCTCAAGCTTTCCCTCAGCCACAGTGATGGATTCCCAGCATTCACATATACACTACGTATATCTCCATGGTAGGATTAAAGGTGGGCTCGGTCAGGATAGGATCGGAAGGAATGGAGTTAGGGTTATAGTTGGCTTATACGTTTCTCAAACTGTTATATTAATAGCAGGCTTATGTTTATGTTTGAATTTTTCAAATTTGACAAAATTGTTTACTACATCTTTAACAATTTTAACAAACATTACTACTGACGAAGATAACTGTAAGTGTTATCGAAACGTTTAGATTGTATAATTTAAAGTACACCATTAAAAATCCCAAAAAGATAAGTATTTTATTATGAGTGTTAATGGTGAAAGTTTACATTTTCATAAGTATATTTGTGTTTTATTTTATCTAAAAGCTACATCCTTTGATACAAATTGTTTCTATGACTATATGAGTTAAATGTTAAAGGTAAGTATTTTATTATGTTCCTATGACTATATAAGTTAAATGTTACAAAACAATATCGTCTTTATTTATCCATGATCTTTCACCCAATCTCCACCACTTTACGAATAACTTATAAAACCCTCCCAGATCAGGTGCTCTTTTCATGTCTTCCAACAGGTAGGTGGTGGGGTTAGTAATGGGAACTTCACAATCTTAAGTAGTTCACTACACCAATTGGGTGTGTATCCTTTAGCGAAAATACTTTTAAATTTACTAATTCGTACTATGTCGCCCACACGATATCGATTCCTATCGAATATTTTTGTGTGAGTGTAAGCCTCTTGTTTGGTATGATTACTAACATCTTTGGGCTTCATTCCGGTAGCTCTATGCTTACGATTATTATAACCCATTATTACGGTATCAATCCATTTGTATTTACCCTGTAAGCTAAAAGTAGTATACAGAGCACACTTAATGGTTCTGTTAACACGTTCCGCAATGCCGCGTTCTCTGTGCTGTAGGTGGAGTAATAGTTGACTCCATAACGCTGCATGGGTTTAGTGAAATGCTCACCTGTCTGCAAATTAGTAGGTGTCCGACCCGTTTTTAAGATTGTTTGGATGGCCTTGGTAACTTCTATACCAGTTTTTGTTTGTAATCCTTTGGTCGATAACCACTAATATACACTTGTATACACTAATATAACTTATAACCCTTATTTTGTTTGGCATATGTGTTAAATTCCGCCAAATTTGCTTGCCACTGGTCATCAAAACCTTTAATTAGTGTTCGCCTTAGTTCAAAATCTTTTTCTTGCAGGTTTGTGCAATTCGTTGACGAGTTGTAATTTGCAGATGGTACTACTTTATCCACAATTTCTTTAAGTTGATACAGTTCTGCTCCAACGCTAGATAATCATTTGCGTCTCCTTTAAAGGTTTTCTGAACTGTTTTTAGACAAAAATCAAGATATCCTTTACTTATAGCATCACCAGCTCCTTCTCGGTCCGCCAACTGTGTCAAACGGTTGTCATCCAAAGTGAACCTTGTTGACAAATAGTATTTCTTTGTGTTGACATCTTGAGTATCTATGGGATTGGCAACATTACTGAGTCTTATTCTCGATATTGAATTGATTATCATCAATCAGTTTGAACTGAGGGGTTAATTTCTTGAACTGTTACTGGGCATGTGAACGTCCAAATTTGTCAAGGGTCATTTTGGTTATGATATGTCTACATCAATGCATTCCCATTTATACTGTTCGTAAAACGGAAGTTTTGTCTTTCAAGGTATCCATCTTCATACAGTTTTTCGACAATTGATATTGTCATTTACGACATCTGTGTCTCCCCCAATTTTTCTGTCCACATTACCTCCAGATCACGAATTAGTTCATATACGTCATTCCAATATTTATATTCAATCGTTCTGTTTGTTAATTCCTTAAGAAACATAGCTCCACCTCCCTTAGTGGTGGGAGATGATAGCAAGTGTTTGATTACTTGTTTATACTTTTTGCAGCGGCTTCCTCGAATTTGTCCACCTACATAATAATCTCGCCTAGAAACATTCATAGCTTCTAAAATACCTTTATAATTTTTTCTATCTCTTAAATTTACTGGATTTAAATTGGGATCATTCATAATAAGAAGATCGTATAAACCTGGAGTCCATTTGTACTTGGCTCCTTTAATAATCATATCCTTTCCTTTAATTGTGACGGGAGTGTTACCAATTGTCCATTTGTCAGTTTTGGTATCATAGTGGATTACATACGTATGATAAATAGCACCTTCAAGATCCCTCATAATACGTTCAACGTGTATATAATTTATTGAACTGCTCGAGTTCTTCTTGGATGGTTTCATTATGGGTAGTAGAATCATCTGTGACACTAAGGGGTTCTTCTTCCTCCTCAGTATTAATCACTCCTACAACAGATGTATCTAAGAAAGATCTAAGACCTGGAGGAGGATATCTTTGAAAAAACGGAAGCTAAGCTAGTGGGCTAGAAGCACCCTTTCTTGAATCACCTAATGAAGTGACGTCGGGAGTCCTTTGAACTAGCGCGCTAGTGGGGGTAGTAGCGTTGTTTCTTGGAAAACGAGGGCGGTACTTTAAAATGTTCTTTCACTATCAATGCGAGCAGTTTTAATACTATTATACTTCTGCTGTATTATTTTACGAGCTTGAATAATTTTTTTCTTTAGCATTATCTCCTTGTTATCCATTGTAGCAAAACGGGGTTTACTGAACAGGTACCGGTTTACTTCGAACAGATAGCTGTTTATACTAAACAGACAGCTGTTAATATCTAAACAGATCAGTAACTACCGAAAGCAGTTTAAGGTAGGTATTATATATTTATCAAATCTTTTCCTATAGGGACCATTATTAACAACAGCATCCTTGTTTAGGACCATAAAACCAAACGGATCTACCCAGAACTTTCAACACATATCCCAAAACAATTTGATGCTTATGGTGGAACTTAAATGATCCTCATACACATGTTTTATGTTTAATTCATCTTGCTCAAATAATATAATTAAAATTGCATTATCTCGTATTAATTGCTTTGGAATTTTACTGTAAGTTTGACCCAAATAGAAACAGTCAATATCATTATGCCTACCCATAGAAAAATATGCCGTTATGTTGTTTTGCTTTTCACAAGCGATATCACCGAAGATAAAAAATAGAGTTTGATTTTGCACAATTAGGCTCAATCACATCTTGATTATCAATGAAGGTGATGTAACCTATATCCCTCATTGGAAATAAGATGTCCTGTAAAAGTTTGTACTTGTTTTGATTCAATGACAGAGTATACGTATTCATGTTTAAATTTCAAACCATTTTTCTCGGTAAGCAGACTGATCATTGCGTTTCTTTTGCCGCAATTGGAGGGGCCGCATATAATACCACGTATACTATTAAGAAGTAAATCACCATGTTTTAGTTTTCATCAGTCATGATTTTTAATTGGAAGTTATTGTTTCTGAGCAACTACTTTCGTCGTTAGTGGATGAAATAAAACTAAACGAATAATTATATCTTTATTTATATACTAGACATAGAGAGTGTATATTACAATAATTATACTTTTTTCACTTTTCCAGTGAGTGGGCTGTACTGCACAATAGCATCATGGAGAATAAGTCCACCGACAACGATTCCACTATCGAAAGGTGTCTGACATTCCGTATTACTTCCTCAAATCTAGCTCTATCGGTGGATAGAAGTTGTAGCTAGCTGTGTTACCAACACCTTCTAAACTGAATGTTATGGACATAACTGGGAAAATTTTAGTTTTTTTTTTTTTACTTATAGTATTCCCTAATAGGCTGCGACTTTCCTAATGTGCTAAAGCACTGGGAGGGTTTAGGGATATTGTTAGGCTGCCGAGAGATGTTTGAGTGGCTAGCTTAAATTGACTTAAGTCAAAGTTTGGAGGAAAACAGGAACTGGGTAGTGCATTCCACAATTTGATCGCCGTGTGGAAGAATGTAGATTGAGCCCGTTTAGTGTGACATGATGGAATTTTGAGTGCATAATTATGGTATGAATGGGCAAACCGAGTGTTTCTAGCGAGAATGGCGTGCGAAGGTATTAAGGAGTGTATTTCGGAGGCACACTTGCGATGGTAAAAGCGATAGAACAAGGAAAGAACCGAAACTATTCTTCTATGCTCAAGAGACTGTAGGTTAGAAGTCAGAGACGGGTGATGTATAAGCCTCATAACCCAGTTTACAGACAGATGTACTGCTGGCTGACAAAAGGTGGTCAACCCATGAACGGTTCCACGATACGGACATCCCTAACATAGAAATAGAGTTTGAAACCTTGAGTACTAAGTTATTCACATTTACAGCAGGAAATCATCGGTATTTGTTGGCGGACACAAGGTAACACTGCGTTTTATCGGCGTCAAGAAAGGTGGATATCCAATTGATGAGCGTGTCGGATAAGCCTAACGAAATGAGCTTGGCAAGTAGACACTTGTGTCAAAGGTCGTCAATAGCTTTTGAAATATCTAAAGCTACTACGACTGTTACACCGCACCTCTCTAATGTGTTATTCCAAAGTTGGGTGACATATGAAAGAAGATCGCCCGCTGAACGACTCTGTCTGAACCCATACTGGTGGTCGTTTAAGAGTTTATTGGACGTATCGTACGTATCGTATGTATCTCATGTATCGCATGCATCGCATGTATCGTATGTATCGTATGTATCGTATGTATCGTATGTATCGTATGTATCGTATGTATCGTATGTATCGTATGTATCGTATGTATCGTATGTATCGTATGTATCGTATGTATCGTATGTATCGTATGTATCGTATGTATCGTATGTATCGTATGTATCGTATGTATCGTATGTATCGTATGTATCGTATCGTATCGTATGTATCGTATCGTGTATCGCGTGTATCGCGTGTATCGCGTGTATCGCGTGTATCGCGTGTATCGCGTGTATCGCGTATCGCGTGTATCGCGTGTATCGCGTGTATCGCGTGTATCGCGTGTATCGTGTATCGTGTTATCGTGTATCGTGTATCGTATGTATCGTATGTATCGTATGTATCGTATGTATCGTATGTATCGTATGTATCGTATGTTATCGTATGTATCGTATGTATCGTATGTATCGTATGTATCGTATGTATCGTATGTATCGTATGTATCGTATGTATCGCGTGTATCGCGTGTATCGCGTGTATCGCGTGTATCGCGTATCGCGTGTATCGCGTGTATCGCGTGTATCGCGTGTATCGCGTGTATCGCGTGTATCGCGTGTATCGCGTGTATCGCGTGTATCGCGTGTATCGCTGTATCGTTATCGTGTATCGTATGTATCGTATGTATCGTATGTATCGATGTATGTATCGTATGTATCGTATGTATCGTCGTATGTATCGTATGTATCGTATGTATCGTATGTATCGTATGTATCGTATGTATCGTATGTATCGTATGTATCGCGTATGTATCGCTGTATCGCGTGTATCGCGTGTATCGCGTGTATCGCGTGTATCGCGTATCGCTGTATCGCGTGTATCGCGTGTATCGCGTGTATCGCGTGTATCGTTGTATCGTATGTATCGTTGTATCGTATGTATCGATCGTATGTATCGTATGTATCGTATGTATCGTATGTATCGTATGTATCGTATGTATCGTATGTATCGTATGTATCGTATGTATCGTATGTATCGTATGTATCGTATGTATCGTATGTATCGTATGTATCGTATGTATCGTATGTATCGTATGTATCGTATGTATCGTATGTATCGTATGTATCGTATGTATCGTATGTATCGTATGTATTGTATGTATCGTAATTATCGTATGTATCGTATGTATCGTATGTATTGTATGTATCGTATGTATCGTATGTATCGTATGTATCGTATGTATCGTATGTATCGTATGTATCGTATGTATCGTATGTATCGTATGTATCGTATGTATCGTATGTATCGTATGTATCGTATGTATCGTATGTATCGTATGTATCGTATGTATCGTATGTATCGTATGTATCGTATGTATCGTATGTATCGTATGTATCGTATGTATCGTATGTATCGTATTTATCGTATGTATCGTATGTATCGTATGTATCGTATGTATCGTATGTATCGTATGTATCGTATGTATCGTATGTATCGTATGTATCGTTATGTATGTATCGTATGTATCGTATGTATCGTATGTATCGTATGTATCGTATGTATCGTATGTATCGTATGTATCGTGTATCGTATGTATCGTATGTATCGTATGTATCGTATGTATCGTATGTATCGTATGTATCGTATGTATCGTATCGTATGTACGTATGTATCGTATTATGTATCGTATGTATCGTATGTATCGTATGTATCGTATGTATCGTATGTATCGTATGTATCGTATGTATCGTATGTATCGTATGTATCGTATGTATCGTATGTATCGTGTATCGTATGTATCGTATGTATCGTATGTATCGTATGTATCGTATGTATCGTATCGTATGTATCGTATGTATCGTATGTATCGTATGTATCGTATGTATCGTATGTATCGTATGTATCGTATGTATCGTAGTATCGTATGTATCGTATGTATCGTATTGTATCGTATGTATCGTATGTATCGTATGTATCGTATGTATCGTATGTATCATGTATCGTATGTATCGTATGTATCGTATGTATCGTATGTATCGTATGTATCGTATGTATCGTATGTATCGTATGTATCGTATGTATCGTATGTATCGTATCGTATGTATCGCGATGTATGTATCGTATGTATCGTATGTATCGTATGTATCGTATGTATCGTATGTATCGTTGTATCGTGTATCGTTGTATCGTGTATCGTAGTATCGTGTATCTGTATCGTATGTATCGTTGTATCGTATGTATCGTATGTATCGTATGTATCGTATGTATCGTATGTATCGTATGTATCGTGTATCGTATGTATCGTATGTATCGTATGTATCGTATGTATATGTATCGTATGTATCGTATGTATCGTATGTATCGTATGTATCGTATGTATCGTATGTATCGTATGTATCGTATGTATCGTATGTATCGTATGTATCGTATGTATCGTATGTATCGTATGTATCGTATGTATCGTTGTATCGTATGTATCGTATGTATCGTATGTATCGTATGTATCGTATGTATCGTATGTATCGTATGTATCGTATGTATCGTATGTATCGTATGTATCGTATGTATCGTATGTATCGTATGTATCGTATGTATCGTATCGGTATCGTATGTATCGTATGTATCGTATGTATCGTATGTATCGTATGTATCGTATGTATCGTATGTATCGTATGTATCGTATGTATCTATGTATCGTATGTATCGTATGTATCGTATGTATCGTATGTATCGTATGTATCGTATGTATCGTATGTATCGTATGTATCTGTATGTATGTATCGTATGTATCGTATGTATCGTATGTATCGTATGTATCGTATTGTATCGTATGTATCGTATGTATCGTATGTATCGTATGTATGTATCGTATCGTATCGTATGTATCGTATGTATCGTATCGTATGTATCGTATCGTATGTATCGTATGTATCGTATGTATCGTATGTATCGTATGTATCGTATGTATCGTATGTATCGTATGTATCGTATGTATCGTATGTATCGTATGTATCGTATGTATCGTATGTATCGTATGTATCGTATGTATCGTATGTATCGTATGTATCGTATGTATCGTATGTATCGTATGTATCGTATGTATCGTATGTATCGTATGTATCGTATGTATCGTATGTATCTATGTATCGTATGTATCGTATGCTATCGTATGTATCGTATGTATCGTATGTATCGTATGTATCGTATGTATCGTATGTATCGTATGTATCGTATGTATCGTATGTATCGTATGTATCGTATGTATCGTATGTATCGTATGTATCGTATGTATCGTATGTATCGTATGTATCGTATGTATCGTATGTATCGTATGTATCGTATGTATCGTATGTATCGTATGTATCGTATGTATCGTATGTATCGTATGTATCGTATGTATCGTATGTATCGTATGTACGTATGTATCGTATGTATCGTATGTATCGTATGTATCGTTGTATCGTGTATCGTTGTATCGTATGTATCTATGTATCGTTATCGTATGTATCGTATGTATCGTATGTATCGTATGTATCGTATGTATCTATGTATCGTATGTATCGTATGTATCGTATGTATCGTATGTATCGTATGTATCGTATGTATCTGTATGTATCGTATGTATCGTATGTATCGTATGTATCGTATGTATCGTATGTATCGTATGTATCGTATGTATCGTATGTATCTATGTATCGTATGTATCGTATGTATCGTATGTATCGTATGTATCGTATGTATCGTATGTATCGTTTATCGTATGTATCATGTATCGTATGTATCGTTAATTATCGTATGTATCGTATGTATCGTATGTATCGTATGTATCGTATGTATCGTATGTATCGTGTATGTATCGTTGTTGTTTATCTGGATCGTAGTATGTTTACGTAGTTGTATTTTGACGTATTAGATTACGTAGATCTTACGTATGTATCGTATGTATCGAGAATATATCGTATGTATCGTATGTATCGTAGTATCTATGATATCGTATGTATCGATGTATCGTATGTATCGTATGTATCGGTATCGTATCGTATGTATCATATGTATCGTATGTATCGTATGTATCGTATGCTTTATCTGTATGTATCGTATGTATCGTATGTATCTGTATGTATCGTATGTATCGTGTATCGTTATCGTATTGATATCGTATGTATCGTATATGTATCGTATGTATCGTATGTATCGTATGTATCGTATGTATCGTATGTATTCGTATGTATCGTATGTATCGTATGTATCGTATGTATCGTATGTATCGTATGTATGCTATGTATCGTATGTATCGTATGTATCGTATGTATCGTATGTATCGTATGTATCGTATGTATCGTATGTATCGTATGTATCGTATGTATCGTATGTATCGTATGTATCGTATGTATCGTATGTATCGTATGTATCGTATGTATCGTATGTATCGTATGTATCGTATGTATCGTATGTATCGTATGTATCGTATGTATCGTATGTATCGTATGTATCGTATGTATCGTATGTATCGTATGTATCGTATGTATCGTATGTATCGTATGTATCGTATGTATCGTATGTATCGTATGTATCGTATGTATCGTATGTATCGTATGTATCGTATGTATCGTATCGTATGTATCGTATGTATCTGTATCGTATGTATCGTATGTATCATGTATCGTATGTATCGTATATCGTATGTATCGTATGTATCGTTATCGTATGTATCGTATGTATCGTATGTATCGTATGTATCGTATGTATCGTATGTATCGTATTTGTATCGTATGTATCGTATGTATCGTATGTATCGTATGTATCGTTTGTTTGTTTACGCTGGGAATACGCCCGAGTAAATGTTTAGAGTACAGATGTGGTGATGTTTTGCAAACAGGATCGTTTAGTAATCTACCCAGGGTAAAAAAGAAATCTTTATAACGGACAGCTGGTCTGGTAAATATGATCAGAAAATTTATGACTTACCCCGGTGTAGGTCGACTGGCAGAAATAACGACTTCTGATTCCAACTAGGTCCGAATAGAAATCAAAAACGAAGGCAGGAGGCCTTCGGCGGTGAGGTAAAATGCGAAAGATCTTTTCCAAATTAAAGTTTATTAAGAACAGACTCAGATCTACTTTATCCGACAAGTGCGCAATATCAACTTTCAACTGGTTCAACAAGAAATATTAAAATTGTTTGGAATAATTATTGTAATGGGTTTAAATCAACTGCCAACACTGAACTCATACTGGCCCGAAAATAAATGTCGCGTGATCGATTCCTGTTGCTGCTGAGGAGTTTTCATTTTTGCAATAACCAGGACCCCTTGCTTGATACCATCGACAGGCAGCATAAAATAAAAACTGCTTTCAATATTCTAAACGAGAATTTCAAAAATTTCGTAAATATTGGCAAAACACAAAGTAATTGATGAGAGCATGATTCGGTTTTGAGGACGCACAAAGTTTCGCCAATATATATCAAATAAATCCCATAAATATGGGATAAAAATTTATAAATTGTACTCGGTGAATGGGTTTACTGATAATATTGTTATATATACCAGAACTAACACTAAAGTACCAGGTCAAGGGCATTCGCAGACAATAGTTCACGAGCTGTTGGAATCTGTTGATGGAAATGAGTGCTACTTATTTGCTGACAAGTATTAACAAGGGTGTACCAAAATCATTTTCCGCCAAAATGAAAAGACGAGAAATCTACAGTCAACAGAATGACTGTGTGGAAATCATCAGATGGATGGACAAGAGACCAGTTCTAACGGTCGCAACGGAACCTGAAGAGAATAGCTTATTACAGCTAACGCGCAAAAGAGATCGGAATGACGATGCCATTATGAAGCAGAGTTGTATTCAATTGTACAACGCAAAGAAAGGAGTAGACTACAGCGACCAAATGTCATACTATTCTGTATTACGTAGAGGGATTATGTGGTACAGAAAAGTCATGTTCGAATTAGTTTTAGGAACAAGCGTTGTCAATTCACGGCTTAACAAAATCCAACTGACTAACCAAAAAATGTCTGATAGAATTTCGAAAGGCACTGGCTAATCAACTAGTTGATTTTACTGAACACAATACAGAGCTACCTCGCAAAAGAACAACTCATTAGTTTATTGAACCTACAGGCCCCGGCAAAAAAACGAAAATTATGCAAGGAAAGCTACGACATCCTTACTCAAACACACAATCCCAAAGAAACAAAAAATAAAGCTTCGAAAGTATTTCATACTGTGATGATTGTCCAGGCAAACCTCATGTATCTTCCCTACTTCAATAAAATGCATTTGTGAATATGAAAGTATGACTTATACTGTATAACTACTTATACACTTCATAACTCACTGAATTTATTATTTGATGAGTTACATACCAGCTCTAGGTATATAAAATTAACAAACTCAAAATCATGTTATTGTGAGCTGATTGAATATCTGTCCATGTGCGGCGATAAAAGTAAAGTAAAATTTTCAGAATGCACGTGAAAGAAACCACCACTGAAAGTTCCACGCAAAGTTCGTTGACCGCCAGTCCCCGGCGCCGCACCATTGTAAACACGGCCACCGCTTCCCGGGGACCGGCACCGTACCATGGGAAAGTGTTCAATTTCTGTCGAGAGAAGTATAGTTCACCGAGAAGCCAAGCCTCGAGGTGAACTAGTTCTCGAGACAGGGGAATGGTACTTTTGCCGAGGTTTGTATACGATTTTATTCACAATTAAAGAACAAGCAACATTGTACAGTTCAAGTCATAAAATTTTGGAACACATCCATCACGGCTTCTCGTTTGATATTGAAGGTCGTGACAACGCGATTTGTAATTTTTACTTTAATGTTATGCTTACTATTTTTCTATTGGTTTTGTCGTTACTTGTTATCAATAATTCAGTTATTAAAGAAAACGTGTTGTTTCCACCTATTGCTTGCGTTCACTCAACATCTTCGCACGTGAGAAAAAATGGTTGCATACTCTTCACCCTCTATTAAAATTGGCAAGTTGTCAATTTGACAATGATAGTTTAAATCGATAGTAGCTCCCTCACAGGTTGAAAAGTGGTCCATTACTGGTCGCTTCATCTCATTACTGTCCTCTTTTTTTGTTATTACTGACCGCTTAAAGTAAACCCGTAGAATCATTCAGGTTTCAACCTTTAAAGGGTTAGAAAAGCGGTATGTTACAAACTAATTGGCTACGCCTCGGGTAAAAAAGAACGCCCTCGCACCAAGAAATATGTAAACAGCGCACTAGTTACGTAAATAACTATTACGTTTGATAAAATTGCAATACCTTGTAATAGCTGTCGACTAACTTTGACAATTTACATGGGTCATCAGCTTCAGATGCGTTTTTATCGGAAAAGGTTGCTTCTAGCGACTTCAATAAAGTATCTTTCTTAACTGGGAAAGATAGGGGAAAAGATTTATCAGGCCCAAAATGACACACACCATGGCATGAAACAGTTATAGTGATTTTTAAATGTTCTAATCGTCGCTTGTGACCTCTACGAGCTACAAAAAAATTGAATTTCTCATCCCAAGAAACCCCTGTAAACCAAATTTTGTGAAATTAGCTCGAATGAGTCGAAAGATATTAAAGAACATATGATTTATTTGTTCAACTTTGACACATTGTAGCTCGCTAATTATCAACTTTTGGACTAAGGTAAGTTTAGTTCAATCGACTTATTTTGAAGTGCACACTGTCATAATAGTATATTATGAAATTAGTTTATAATGCAAGGAATTATGGCAGGAGTTTCCATTATCGCATGAGCGGAGCGAAAGCAATAATGGAAACGAATGCCATAATCCCGCATTATAAACGAATTTCATATGCTATTTTGTCGTCGAACTAGCCACTTTGAGACACAATTTAAATGAAATAATAATTTCAGATCGTTACAAAAAAATATATAATTTCGCAGGAATTCATGAACGGTCTTATTACAGTTGCCATAGTTTTGCATTATAAGTGTCATTTATTTTTTGTAAATAAACAAATTTTGCAAAAATGGATTCAGACGTGGATGAAGAAATCCTTAAAAAAGCAGAAGCTGAGTTGAGTCTTAAACCTAAAAAGTCCGAAATCATTTATAAGAAAGAGTTCGACAGATTTATTGAGTGGATGCGCAAGAATAATACGGAAAGTGTTACAGAGAAGGATTTGTTTGCGTATTTCCTTGATCAGGTAAGTTCATTATCACTTATTAAAGTGAATTTCCTTGAATTTAATTTATTAGTCGAAAAACTACAAATAGTCTTCATTATGGTGCAAGTACTCCAAATTAAAAAGTACGTTACGTCTCAAAAAGGATGTGGACATCCGCAAGTTTTCAAAACTTTCGGCATTCTTGAAAAACTGTTCTGTTGGGTACATACCAGAGAAGTCATTAGTGTTTTCAAAAGAGCACTTATTTAATTTTTTTCTTAAAGCACCCAACTACAAATACTTACTTATGAAAGTAAATTTTTACTTTTAAGATTATTCTTAATAAATAGGATTCCATTTTAGGTAGTTGCAATATTTGGTGTGTTTGGTGATTGCAGACGCATAGAATTGTACAATCTGTGTGTTGGGGATATTGAAGAAGGTTCTGTCTTTGTGGTTTATATTAGAGATACCAAAACACATAGGCCCAAGGTTTTTACCATATTAAACGATGGCAGTAGGGTAAATTATATTGACCTCATTAAGAAGTATATGAGTTTAAGTCCGAACCATGTGAAGATTGAAACGTTTTTTTTACTCTACAATGGCTGTAAATGTACCTGTAGTCCTATTGGCATTAACACATTTGGTGAGATTCCTCTGCAGATTGCCAAGTATTTAAATATTCCCAATTTCGATCAATACACAGGACATTCATTTCGTAGAACTTCTGCCACAATCTTGGCAGACAGTGGAGCTGACATTAGAACTTTAAAACGGCACGGGGATTGGAAAAACGATGCTGTTGCTGAAGAGTACGTGGCAGACTCCATTGAAAACGAGAAGAAAATTGCCAAAACCTTGGGATCTACAACAAATAAGTAACCGCGAAATACCTATATCAACATCTTCAAGCAGTTCAAGCGAACGCCTTTTTGAAACATCTGGGACAATTTCAATTACCGGAAATTCCAATTGCACCATTACTATTAACAACAGCAAGCAATAATTTCTTTAATATTACATTAATTACAGATCATATTCTAACTGTAGTATTAATATAAATAAATAATTTGTTCCATTTCTTTGTTTGTATTTTGTCGTCAAGACGACTTTATGGCACAACATTACAGCACGCATGCCATAAAGTGACAAATTATTAACGATTTTGACATTAATAACGAAGGCATTCTAATGCTAGTCGACGACAAACTGTGTTTATGCTCTATGTGGAAGGCGAGTATTGACATGACGCACACTTGTTATAGGACGTAATTCAGACAATGGGAGCCAAGTCAGCTGTTGTGCTGCAACGGTTGTATTATTATTATTTATAAAATTGGAATTTTGTTTAAATTTCATACGTAATATTTTCACCCTAAAATCACAATTCGCAGTTATTTGGTCACAATGAGTAAGAATCATGATACTGAAGTAAGTATACAAACACTTAGATAATTAATTTTGTTCCTATAAACCTGTTATTTACAGAATAATCTACCAAAAAACTGGAAATACAAGGTGGTCAATAGAATTTTCTATGGAAAGGTTTTTAAAAAACTTGAACTAACTCTGAAAGTTGCACTCTTTAATAAAGAAGAAATACAATTATGGGTGCGTTCTTTAGAAGAACAGACAGCTTGCACTTATTCAATAAACAGAACTAAAAGTTGTGCGGGAAAATGCATTAACCCTCCAATTGTGTTCGGGTCAATATGACCAAATGTGCATAATTCGTTAATTTATTTAAATATTTCGTTGCCACTGCATGACTTTTATTTCATTACTCTAATAACGGTGTACATAGATTGATATTAGAAAATTATAATTAGTTTTTTTAATGCATTTGTTACACTCACTGTGTTTGGGTCTATATGACCCGGTGATTTGTGTGGTTCAAATTAGAAGATCGAGAAGCAGATTATTATAGACGTATAAATGCAGCCAGTGAGCATCTGTGTGTTAGTTTCATAGTAAATATCAAACTTGATGGTATACTCTAATAAGAAATACCTAACTCTAATAAGAAATACCTAACAATTGAAATTTATTACTGAAAATGTGTGGTGAGAGAACGCTTACGCATAGTGAACTTGAAAAACTTTTGTGTTTCTGCTAGTGATTCTGATGCTTCTGAAGAAGAAGACCATTTGTCCGAAACCGAGATATATAATAGCGAATCGGATAATGAAGTGGAAGCTACGATTTCAGATGAAGCTAATACGAATAATCACGTAACTTGAAAAGATGGCAATATAGTATGGAATGAAAAGGTTATCAGCAGCAAATATTATTTCGTTGATTCCTGGACCAACAAGGTTTGCTATGTCGCAAATAATTGATAAAAAAATCCGCGTACTTCTTATATTTCACACCCAAAACTGTAAACGTAATTTTGAAAATGTCAAATTTAGATGGCAAAAGACTTTGTGGCGACACGTTTCAAGAACTAAAATTAGTTGAATTAGAAACATATTTTGGCTGGAGTGTATAAATCTCATAGACAGGCAACAGCCAATCTGTGGGATGGAAATGTAGGTCGTCCAATATTCAGAGCAACGATTTCACGTAATTGCACGAATAATTCGCTTTGACGATAAAAAAACTCGACCACAACGACGCCAAACTGATAAATTAGGTCCCATACGGGACTTGTGGGATGAATGGGTTGCGATTCTACCTAAGCTCTATAATGTAACTGTAGATGAGCAACTGGTACCGTTTAGCGGCCGTTGTCCTTTTAAACAGTACATCGCAAATAAACTTGCTAAATACGGAGTCAAGATTTGGACTTTATGCGATTCTGCAACTGCTTATGCATATAACATGCAAGTTTACGTCGGGAAAAAATAAGGTGGACCTCCAGAGGGAGGTCCAGGTAAAAGAGTTCTGCTATATCTTACTTATGGTCTAAAAGGTCGCAACGTAACGTGTGATACTTTTGTTATCTTGTACAATATAGGGCAGATGCTATTGAAAACAAAAATAACCATGCTTGGCACTATTCGCAAAAATAAGCCTGAATTGCCAGCTTCATTGGTCTGTAACAGGAAAGAAGTTCTTTCTTCAATATTTTACCTTACCAAGGACAAGTCGATAGTTTCCTATATTTTGAAACTGAATAAAAATGTTATGCTCATAAGCACCATGCACCACGATAACGGAGTGTGTAACCAAGATCATAAAGTCATTTATGATTTTAGATTACAACAAAACTAAAGATGCTGTAAACACGTTAGACAAGTTAATAATAACATACACATGCAGACGACAAACTAAAAGATGGCCAATGTCTGTCTTTTACAATATCATGGGCGTTTCAGCTTACAACGCTTATGTTCTGTGGTGCAAAGTAACTCAAACCTGGAATGCTAGAAAACTTATAAAACGGCGACTATTTCTTGAAGAACTGGGCAATTCCTTGATCACTCCATTATTGCAAGAAAAAAAACGTCTCCCTCGAAGTATTCCTGCAGCTGAAATGGTTATAAAGTCACGTTCTTCAACCAGTAGGTAATGCCAAAGTAAGGGAACAATCAACCACAACCAAGTGTAAAAGACGTAATTTTTGTCCCTCTTCAAATGATAATAAAACTAATATGGTGTTATAATTGCTCAAAATACCTATGTAAAGCTCATGTATATTACTACTGTTAAGACTAACAAATAAATGTATTTAACTACTATGTTTTTCAGATGTTCTTTACATAACATTTATAAGATATAATAAAAATAAAATAACGTAATAAACTGTAATAAATAATAAATACTACATCTTATTTCCTATTATTATTTACTATTATATCAATTTAACGACAACTATAGGCTATAGACCTGAACACAATAAGTGAAACCAAAATGTTAACACAATAGGAGGGTTAAGTGTAAACTGTTTCTGAATTGTCACCATAACACGAGATGTGACAGAACATAAGACCCATTTAGAACAGTACAAAAAAAATTAATTGTCCATCTAATCTAGTATCACATTGAAATCAATAAATAAAAAATTCAGACGAATACCTGAAAATGTTGGAGATCCAGAAATGCCTTGCATAATTGTATATTGAGCTGCTCATAACCACATCTTTTCTGCAGATGCTTATAGATTTCAACGTGTTTCTGAGAAAACTAGAGAAAAATTAATAGATTTATATAAATTAAGACATTCACCTGCTACTGCCCTCGAAACAAATAAAAATTGAAATACAACTGTCCTCCGATAGTTATGAAAAACTTTTAGGTTTGTACTACCTACTATGGGTATTATATTTACCTATTTTCTATTGCATCATGTAGGTACATAGCCAAGTATGTTTCATCAATAATTTATATTATTTTAGCTGATCACAGCATCTGTCTGGACTACGCAATTATTGCTACCACATATTCATACAAGAATTTATGGAACCATTGATTTCAGCGATGATGGAAAAAGGTTTCTAGTTGAAAAATTGAAGGAATACAATAAATGTACATGAAGAATGTGCAAAAATAAATATTACAGATGTAGATTATATCATAACGTAATAATAAACAATGTAATTAAGTGACATAAGCAAATTAACGCACTGTTATTTTTAGATTCAGATATTTCAGAAGCTCCTATGCGTTTATTGAAGGAGAAAATTTTTAATCAAGTGAAAGCATTTAATAATATACAACTGGTAGATTTTTTATTAACCAAGTTTGTAGATTACTATAAACTGTTACTTGTTGCCCACATTAGATTGATAAAAGATAAACTGTAGTAACAAAATAAAGAAAATAAGTGACAATGTTTTTTTGGTTGTAAGTAGAAGTACTGCAGATTTACATTACGTGGTCTACACAGACGTTAATATGTACTTGTTTTTGTGGCAATACAGGAATTATATGTAAACATATAGACTGGCTTCATATGTTGTATCATTCTGAAGTATATCGGAAAAGAATAGACAATATGTCAATTAGAAATACTTTTTTTTTTAATTGCTACTAGCAATATGCCATCACAAAACTGACTGTTGCCATTGAACTAAATGGAATTAGAAAACAATAAATCAAATGAACCCGAGGATGAAGCACAAAAGGCTGAAGAATTTAGTGGGCCCATTGTCGACCTAAACACCAATAAGTCGACTGTAGACACGCAGAACGAAACTGATGCACTAAAATCTGCTATAGAAGGACAAAAATTAGTTAGTGACTTTTTGGAACATCTTTTGAACCAGATCACCATTAGAAATTATACAAGCCCTAAGAATGATGGTGGAACGAACAAAGATGGAGACAGTAAATGCATTTGTCTCATCGTGTTCAACATTTGGCTGAGGTAGTTGCATATTATTCTTATAAGTAGGTAGTGCTAATTTAATTAATTGAAAACTTTCAGATTTTCATCAAAAGAATCTTGGTGTGTGAATTCCTGTGCAACCAACAGCAGTTGAACAATGAAAAATCAATATAGCACGAAAAAGTAGTCATGTCGGAGGAAGACCACATCAAGGCAGCAAAATTAGGAAGAAAGTACCTTATAAAATTTCCACACATATTACATAGTTAGGAATCAATAATTATTAGGATGGCCCATAAAAAATGATGTTTTTTTACAAAAAACTTTATTTAATGATAAAATAACAAATGAAAACTTTTATTCACTAAAGTATAAAAGATTCTCAAGTAATATAAAAAGTACTGTACCAAAGTACAGGTCGTAGGTTCAAATCCTACTCGAGGTAAACTATTTATTTATGTATTTAATAAAATTAATAATAATTTTTAATTACATATTTACCTTTGAACTTATTCGTTCATAACAAAACTTATAATAAATGTAAAGTAATCTCTTTCGCCATCTTTCTGCAAGATCTTCAATGCCACGACCCTACCATGTAGCATCTTTGGAATTAAACAATTCTGGGCCTGCAGCTTCAACTTCCTCAACACTTGTAAGATGCCGTCCACGAAGGAACTGCGC
Source organism: Vesta saturnalis (assembly GCA_036346205.1). Lineage (NCBI taxonomy): Eukaryota > Metazoa > Arthropoda > Insecta > Coleoptera > Lampyridae > Vesta > Vesta saturnalis. The sequence continues at coordinate 27,942 of JARFJB010002541.1, forward strand.
CATCGATCGGGAATAAGAGAAGGCGCAAGGTCCGGGCTATAATCTGGATGAGTAATAAGCTCCAAATTCAATTGCCAAGCTTTTTGTTGAGCTTCAGCTGCAGCATGAGGTCTGGCGTTGTCTTGTTGCAGAATTGTCCGTCCTCTGTTCACCAATCTAGGGTAACGCCGACTTAGAGCGTCATGCATCCTATATAACTGTTAACTGTAAAGGTTAGCATCAATCATCTGCCCATCAGGAACCAACTCAAAGTGAATAACCCCTTCCAAATTCCACCATACACAAATAATAACCTTCCTTTGGAACCTTTCTCGTTTGAGAACCGGCAATGCAAGTTGCCCAACAGTAATCCTCTGATTTTCTGTGCTAGGATTATTGAAGTAAATCCAGTTTTCATCGCAAGTAACGATCCGTTTAAAGTAACGTTCATCCCAAGAATTTAAAAGCAGTTGATCACAAACCTGAACTCGCATTTCTGTCATTGCTGGCGCAAAGTCATGAGGAACTTCTCTACAGCGTCTATTGACTTTTCCAATTTGATGCAAATGGCGCCTTACGGTTTCTTGGGAATACCCAAGTACTGCTAACAACTTAACGGGTATTTGTCGATGGATTTGCTTCAACAACATCGCGAAGTTCAGCGTTACTTAACGAGTTGGGCCGACCCGAACCTTGTTTCCTCTTGCGACTTGTACCTCCGCTAGTAAATTTTCAAAACCAACGCTCCGCCGTACGAATGTTCACTATTCCTTCCCCTTCCACTTCGCATGTTTGTTTAACTGCGGCGGTTGCAGAAACGTTTTGTTTCCAGTAATGACGCAACAGTATCAAAATTTCGTATTTTTCGTCAACCATTTTGACGTTTATTGGTAGTTAAAAACAAAAGAATATCCGAAGAAAATTAGACGGGGACATTCGCCTGCTTGATTAGCTTTTAATACTGCATAGCATTAACATATAAAATGTTTTCTAGACAGGAGCAGAAGGGCTCAATAAGAAACTCTAAAAAACGACATTTTTTATGGGCCACCCTAATATATCAATAAAATATATTGAATACAGTGGACCCTCTGTAATCCGGCCCCCCTGTAATCCGACATGCCTATCACTGTACATAAAATTTACATTATTTCGGTCAATCTTCGCTAATGCATGATTGAGCAGGTTATAACTTGTACGCTCCACCCTATTATTCTCGACGCGTGTTGTCTCAGTTTGAATTTGGCTATGATAGCGACCTAGCGTGTATTCATTTTTTACTGTTTATTCATTGTGTATCACATAGTACATATGTATACATATCTAGTAATGTCTTCATAAACCCAAAAGCGACAGCACAAAACATACAATTAAAGAAAAAAAGTGGTATTTTGGACCGCTTAAATCGTAATGAATGTTTCAGTAGTTTAGCAAATGAATACGGCGTAGGCCGATCCACAATTTATGATATAAGAACCACGAGAAGATTAAAAACTTCGTGTCAACCACTGGCTGTGGGCCAGGCAAGAATGCTGAACATTCAGAGGTGGAAGAAGCTTTGCACATGTGGTTTCTTCAGGAAAGAAACAGGCATGCACCCATTTCGGGATCCATGTTGGCAATGAAAGCTAAGTTTTTTACAAGGTACTAATAAAAAAAGATGACTTTGTGCCTACCAAGGGATGTGTAGAACGTTTCAAAAGTTGTCATGGCATACGTTTAATGACTATTACGGGAGAGAAACTTTCTAATGATACAACCTGCATAGAGCCATTTAAATTGAGATTCTTACAAAAAATGAAAGATTTAGAGCTTAACCCGTCACAGGCACACAATGCAGACGAATCGGGGCTTTTTTGGTGTGCGATACCACAAAACGTTTGTTTCATGTAACGAAAAATCTGTACCTGGACGTAAGGTGAGTAAAGAACGTGTAACCATATTACCACGTGCTAATGCTGCGGGTACACACGCGCTAAAGATGGTGGTCGTTGGAAAATCTAATAAACCAGGTGCATTCAAAAACATTGATTTACCTGTACACTATTACGGACAAAAGACCTTTTCAAAAAGTGGTTTGATGAATGCTTCGTGCCAGAAGTTAGAAAATGGTTGAAAGATCATAATTTTCCTCAAAGGGCGTCATTGCTTCTTGATAACGCTCCCGGTCATCCGTCTGAAGAACTGACAACTGAGGATACATGCATCACTGCAATGTTTCTTCCACCAAACTGCACTGCACTGATTCAACCAATGGATCAGGATATCATTTAGTTGGTCAAGCAAGATTGCAAGAAAAACCTGTTTCTGAGAGCCACATCAAAATCAAAAGACCAGTTTATACAAAAAACATTAAAATAATTCAACATGAAAGACTTGGTTTTTACTCTTTGTCAATCTTGGAATGCATTGCCCCCATCAACTAGAACATCGTCATGGAAAAAATTATGCCCAGATATTGTAACCACTCCTATCAACGATCTACAAATCAGTGTTACTTCGGAAGTAACAGAGCAAGTTGCCTCCGAAACACAGATACGATTGGAAGATTTGGAAATTTGATGCCGTGGAATGGATAGAGAAAAATATTTTTCATGAAATGTCTGACAATGAGATTATAAACCAGATTTCTAGTTCTACAACAATAAATCAAGAAGATAATGACGACATAATTGCAACTACTCTGCAAGTGACAGCACAAGATGCGATCAACGCCTTTGAGCTGATGGGCTGAAGAGAATGGTGCATCCTACAACGAACTTTTACTTTTGAGAAGACTGAGGGACAAAGCTTTGGTCTAAAATTGATGAATAATTTCATGCTTCATAAATTGATTGGTTCGTATATTACTTTATATTCATTGTTTTTGATTATTCATAGTATCCTCTGAAACACTAACATTTTTAGTACATTCGATTGTAATTATTTCGTAACGTAAATAAGTTTAGTTGGGTATTATTTTTTGTAAAGTTATATAGCATTAATGATATTAATTTTATAATAAAACGTAAGCTCTCTATTGTGCTGTTTAATTTACTAAATTTCACATTATTACATATACATACATGTAGTATGATTTGTAGTTCAGATAGAATCTTATCACTTTGAATTGCAATTTGTCGGATTACAAGGAACCTTTTTTAAAAAGATTCCGGACTATAGGGGGTCTGTGGCAGTACTGTATAATCAGACAAATTCGATAGCCCGACATCGCTCTGCAAAACGTTTGTCAGATTACTGGTGGTCCACTGTATAGTCTGTTAATATTATTAATCTTGTTTTCTTTCTTTTGAGCGGCTGAAATATTTCTGATACATATTAAAAAATGTGTAAGGTTGGTAAGTACATAATCTCAGACACATTACTCATTTTCCTATTGTACTATTTTGTTTAAAATCTGCATGTCAAGCCATATATTAACAAAATAATAATATAATAAGTAAGGCAAAGTATGTAAATAGTAGGTAGTGTTATTCTATATCTGAAATAACGCTATACTACGTTTACAGAACAGATATATTAAATTCGAACTTAAAATGGGGTATAAATCTATTGTATGCAGGAAATTTAAATTAAAAATGTTTACTTCAACTACCATAGAAAAGTCGCTGTGTAAACCGATATTCTGCAAGATCCAGTAAAGTACCAAGTTTTAAATAAATATTAAACTTTGGATTTACTATATCTAATCGGTAGACAAGGTATAACATCTTTGGCACAGTTATTGTTTAAAATCAGTATATTATTAATGTCCTGCTGCATAGCAAGATGGCATATATTTAACAAAATAGGTAAATAATAGTAGCATTATTTTGTATCTAAAATAACACTTTTGGCGCAGTTATTTGAAGTTCTGTAGACACCCCTATTTTCCAACAAGCACTGTGATTGGCCATCAAATTGTCCCATAACAAAAGTGTGCGTCATTTCAATACCCGTATGTGGAAAAACATTGTAAAGACATTTCCGGGACACCCTTATATTAACTTTGAAGTAGTATTTGATTTATCAATAATTACCAGTTCCATACATTATAATGAATTAATAAGTTTCAGCTATAGTAACGGCTGTAGTTTTATCAGAAATTCTTGAAAGTTAATAGGTTTTCCAAATAATAAATTTAAAAATGATCGATAGTATATTGTCATAATCTATGCAAATCCTGAACAAAATAATACTAGCAATCATAATAGACAGTACTTTTACTCTTAACAAACGACTTACAACTGCAATTGCAAAGTTCATGCATCTGCAGTTTTATCACAAAACTAAGGAACTAAAACACTTTTAGATACTATAACTTTCCAGGGAAAGCTAATGTTTCCTTAATTGCATTTGCAACATAATCAACATTGGTCGGAGTAATACCAGCCATACTAATTCGTCCCGATTTTAACATGTAAATGTGATATTTTTTAACCATATGTAAAGATTGTTGTTCTAAAATTATAAATCTCAATTAATGATTTATACAATTATTGTAAAACATACCATTAAGACCAGTATAGGAAAACATGCCAATTTGTGAGGTAATATGACTCCAATCACCTGGGGCAGCAAATTTCTCCAGTGAAGTTCGTAAAGCTTTTCTCATCTCTATAATTCGACTTGACATTGTACGTATATTATCTTTCCTAAATCAAGTTCATTTAATAATTAATAAAATCGATCATTTCCATTTACCATTGTTCAAATAAATTTGGGTTGTTCAATACAGTTGACACAATAGTAGCACCATGTATTGGAGGGTTGGAGTACATACCTCTTACAAGGAGGGTAAATTGTGATTTTACTGCAGCTATGTTAGATACATCATTCATAACTACAGCAAGATTACCAACTCGTTCACCTGAGGAATGAATGTTATTTTAAGCTTATAATTGTAATTCAACTACACACCATAAAGTCCAAAATTTTTTGCAAATGATTGGGCACATAACAATTCAAAACCTCTTGAAACAAAGTAACGAACTGCCCAAGAATCCTTTTCCAAATCTCCTGATGCAAAACCTTGATATGCTGAATCGAAATATGGAAATAACTTCTTCTCTTCAATAACGTCAGCTATTTGTTCCCATTGCTGTTGCGTAGGGTCACAACCTGTAGGGTTATGAGCACATGCATGTAGAATAATAACTGAATTCTCTGGAGCATTTCTTAAATCTTCCAAAAGTCCCTGCAAATCTAATCCTCGTTCTGATTGGGACCAATAACGATATTCACGACCTTCCTTAAATCCTGCATTTGTAAATACCAAGTTATGATTTTCCCATGATGGAGAGGAGTAATAAAAATATTCAGCACCAAAATGTTTAGTTAAAAATTCTGCGCCAACTCTTAGTGAGCCAGTACCTGATAGACATTGCACTCCAAATGCCTTAAAAATGCCTTTAATTTAGAAAATTATAGAAGTAAGTGCATTATATTACTCTGTTTTCCAGAATGGCAGGACTGTCACTGCCAAGTAACATTGAGGTAGCAGCATTTGTAAACGACTCAATTCCTAATACAGGTAAATATTCCTTATTTCGAGTTTCATCGGCAGCTAATGTTTTTTCCACCTGACGAACAACAGGTAATACCCACGGTTTACCCTGCTCTGTACGATATGCTAAAAGGAATATGTTAAAAGGTGGTTTAAACTTTATGATTTGGTTACTTACCTCCGACCCCCAAATTCACTTTTTGTTCAAATGCATCTTCTGTAAAAGCTTTAGTTAAAGCAAAGACTTCAATAGGAGGTCCTAATTCAACTTTATTAAATCTAGACATTGTTAACGGTGTTATGGCAGATTGTAAATTAAAAATGTAATTCCTTGAGCAGTTAAACCTTATAAATTGTGTAAGATTAAAGCTGGTTAGAAACAATCTCTGGAATAAAAATGAATTGATTATTATGAGTTGAGAATTTCAATTGCGAAATCCGTGTCAGAATATACCATAAATTGCACAATGTTGGGTAATAGGTAATATTTTTATAAATTTAACCTTCAATGGAATCATACACTCAAGGAGTATGTGTTTATCTTTCTCCAAACAGTGAAGTTTGACGTGTTAGAGTGAGAAATTGTCAAACTAATGTCATCGAATGTCATTTGCATTTTAGCCAACATATCAAATGCTAATATTAATTTTTGGGTGTAAGCAATGTCATCATTGGGTCAACAATGGGTATGAGTAGGCTGGATAATATGAGAAATAATGAGTGATTTAAATTAAACATACCAAATTTGTTTAAACTGGCACGTTGCTAAAGCCTGTCCGGTAGAACTGAACGGGTATCGGATTAACAAGGAGGATTGTCAATATATGGTTCTATTGTGCTTGAAACCGCCTTAATGCTTTGCTGTCTCGTACTTATTGTACGTGACAAAGAAAGATGGATATATTATGAATAATGCCTCTATTTCTGCCGAACAAAAGCGTTTGCAACTTTCACACATAATGACAAGGCAATAAGAATCAGATGCAGGTAGAATAGAAATTCAATAGGTATAATAAAATGCCAGTGGTTCTCAACACTGCTTTAACATTATATAATTTGTGAAGAAATGCAACTTTTGTATAATAAAAATAATAATCGATTACTAATTACCTATAAGTAATTTCAATTGACACCTTTCACTTATACTTATAACAACAATAACAAATACATTTTTATTATAGTTAGTAAATATTAATTAAATTACAAAGATATACTTTTATAATTAAATGTAAAATTATAATTGTCATTCGGCTTCAGATTCATCACTTCCTGAGTCATCCAAATCTTGGAAAAGATCATCGTCATCACTTTCTTCAGTGTTAACTGTGAAAATAAGAGGTCTTACTTCATCCACAATCTCTTCATTAACAAAAGTATCTTTAATTATTTTATCCGTATGATCAATACAGTTTTGCCATATTTCCGCACTAACTGTTTTTAATGCGTCGTTCCACGTATTAAGAACATCTTCGTCTTTTCCGGATGTCGCAACGATACTTTTGTCGTATTTGTTCTTAGTAATGCCCCATACCAACTCAATTGGATTGAAATGGCAATGATACGGGGCAGGCGCAAAACTTCATGTCCATATGATAGAGCTAGCTCATCGATTACATATTTTTCGCATTGGTCTACTTTGTTTCTTTTGGCCAATTCCACTAACTCTGCCTTTGTCATAAAATTTTCCCACGCTATTTTTTAGCGGTTAACCATTGCTGTATTTCTTCTTTTTCCAAGAAACTTTGACTGCCTTCTCTGCCTTTCGAGAATGATAACTCGCATTGTCAAGGACAATTATTGATGGTTCCTCTAATTTTTGTAAAAGTGATTCCTCAAACCATTTTTCGAACAATTCTGCGTTCATATTATCGTGATAATCTAATGATTTATTTTTGTACCGAAAATTAATTGACTTCCGTCGATAAAACCGTTTCTGTTACCTGCTTCAATGATAATAAATCGTTTTCCATCTGATGATTTGTTCGGTTGATGTAAACTCTTTGCACTGTTATCTTGCCAAGTACATTTTGACGTACTACCTTTACTAAATATCCACGTTTCGTCTGTAAAACAAACTGTCTCGAACTTTCGGAGTTAAGATTTTTGAGATACTTTCTCAGAAAAACGTTTCTTTTGGCGACAATGTGGCTTTGTTCACACAAACCGCGTCTATTGTTGGTTTTGGAATTTAAAGCCCATATTTTTAACACTAGAGCCAAACTGGTTTTTCCTATTTCATACGCGGTTCTCAATTTTAAGAAGTTTAATAATGAATTTAACGTTACGTGTTCCTTCTTCGCGTACATCTCGTATATTAATGCACGAATTGTTTGTTTTCCATTTTCTGGAAAATCTGTAGTGCAAAGTTTGACACGCTGTTTTTCACTGGAGGTTCCAACTCGCCGCCATTTTTTTTAAAGCACAGATTTTCTCCACCGTCGAAACCGAAAGTTTTAACGCGTTTGCTGTTCTTTGTTGAACAGAAAATGTAGATAATAGTGGACCACCATTTTCTTTTCTTTTTAAAATAATCGACTGTATTTAAAACTAATTCGCGAATTTCTTTACTCAACTTTTTCGGCATTATATTAATGGTTAGTTTATATAAACGCTTACTCAAAGAATAATGATAATATAGATATTGCAGTTGTTTTATTTATACCTATATGTACCTACTAAATGGTATAATAATCTATTATTAATTACTTATTGTTACAGTATTGCATATTTATTTGGATTCTTTTGTAATTGGAGTACACTAAAACGTCATTACCATACTTAGGTATACAATGAACTTTCTAAATGTAAATTGAAATACCTATACTTAATCGAATATTCATTATTATGAATGGCTTTTATAAATGTTTATTATAAAAACTTGCATTCTTCCATAAATTTTAAATGTAATGTTAAAGCAGTGTTGAGAACCACTGGCATTTTATTATACCTATTGAATTTCTATTCTACCTGCATCTGATTCTTATTGCCTTGTCATTATGTGTGAAAGTTGCAAACGCTTTTGTTCGGCAGAAATAGAGGCATTATTCATAATATATCCATCTTTCTTTGTCACGTACAATAAGTACGAGACAGCAAAGCATTAAGGCGGTTTCAAGCACAATAGAACCATATATTGACAATCCTCCTTGTTAATCCGATACCCGTTCAGTTCTACCGGACAGGCTTTAGGTACTGCAGCGTTGATAATAAAATTATATTATCAAAATAAGATTAACTTATCTAAACTTTCGGTTAATTAACAAATAATGATAACGATAAGTGCAATTTTGTAATTTATAAACGTACCTCTAATAAAAGGTTGCTTAGCTACTTCTACTATTCGCACAGTATACCATACCACAAACTACCCTTGTGTACCATACACGAGCTAGAGCAGTGAGGGTTGGGAGAGTGAACTCTCAATGTTAAATTTGATAGACGTAACAGCGCCCTCACACAATTTGTTCAAAATTAAAATTGATATACACGGAACATATTCAAAACGTGTATTGTGTATAATTTGTAAGCAAATAAGAATTTAATTTCTTTATGAAAAGTGCAATTTCCCACATTGTCTTGAGGACTCTCAAATTCACTTTTCAAAAGTATCAAATGACGAATTTCAGGAAAAACTAACTTAGATAGTGAACTTTTTCATTCAAGATGTATTACTAACAACAGTAATAACATGTTTTCAGGTCATTAAAACACAATGTAGGTATACAGACATTGTTCAAACTTCTAGAACTTTGGCGGCACGATTATTTCCATTGAGAATGATCAATTACATACTATAAACAGCACAAAAGAAGACCGAAAATTGTAAATTAGAAAAATTGTTAAACAATTTCAATAAAGGTACTGTAGGTAGCGGACCGGAAAATTTTATTATTAAGAGTTTTCGTGCGCCTCACGCTAAACGATAACGTTATTTTTACACAACTGGGCTTGCACACAAATACCGTAACGATAAATATTTATCGGGCAACGCTATTTGGACCTGAATACCGTGACAAATACCGTATACGTTATTTAATTTGTGAGGTTAACTATTGTGTTTTACTTTTGTTATTCGCGTGAATGTGCTAAAATGGCAAAAACCGTTTACGATTTACAACAGTAGATGATTTAGATTTGCTTCATGTTGTGGCTACAAAGAATCCTTTCGAAGACGGTTCGAAATGGAAAGTAATTCTAGAGAATGTAGTCCTTACAACAGGAAAGCCATTTACTCTTTGAGCAATAAAGGACCATTTAGAATACCTGAATACCTTTTAAAATTATTTATTCAGGAAGATAAGGCAAACATTAAAAAGTAGGTACAAGAAAATTGTTAACACACTTTAAAAAAAATACCTGTTATGGGAGATTATTCTCTAAACCATAGCTCTAAACTTAGCTGCATTGCCAACTTTACTTACTACTAAAACTAACTTCACAACTGTTTTACGTTTAACGTGGTTTGCGGACAGCGAAAACTCTGTTTTCTGAATTGCCCTTATTCGAAATACCGTATTTAGTTACGTGTTTTTAACGTTACCGTAAGTAAAATAGTTTTATCTAAGGAATCTAGGATTGTTTGTAACTAATATGTAAACACATGTTAGGGGTGAGTGGCAGGTGCACGCTTAAAAATACTTTACTGAAGGGCGTAACAAATCAATGAAGTTTTATTATGCGCGCTCTTGATGTAAAAATGTCATTGGTCTAATGATTAATTGTGGCGAGACGGGCCATGATGAAAAGATATTTTTGTTACTGAGAAACTCGAGACCCATAAATAGAAGGTTGTTACAGACGAATACATATTTTTAAAATTAAAATGGCGTGCAATAATTATTACGAAACTATTCCAACATAAGTTGGTGTTTCTTGTTTTTTATTACTTTTGAAAGACGGGGGTGGTTTTTCGAGAGTAGATATGGTTATGATTGGATCGGGGGGGGGGGGGAGGCAGTTACAACGATCTTTTCAATCGAGCTGGATCGATTTTTGGGTTAATTAAATCCCCTCCTTGTAAACAGTTTGTCTTTAAAATAATTTGCGCGTGTACATATTTCTTTTGAATTCGCTAACACTAAGTTGTCTTTTCTTTCGGGGTTAAACCGCGTCGATTAACGATTTGTGCTTGTGATCAAATAAAGGAGTATTTATTCTAGTGTAAGTATGTATTTTTATATAACTGAAAGTTCGTAGCAAATAGTTTTACTAGTCTAGATAACATATTAAATACCAAACATTGTCTTGCAAAGGTGTCTTATTCGCACGCGGACTCATAAAGCTGAAATCTGCTAAAATAAAAGGATAGTACTGGGCACTCTCCCTTAAGTATTTGTGCGAATTAGCATTGTTGATTGTTGTTTATATTAATAATGGTGGAAAGGTGGCTGGTGAATGGGTATAGGATGCTGCAGGTTATTAATTGTAAGGAGCAATTTCCTGTTAGTACACACTCCCAAGCCAGATCATTATACACCTCGAATTTTATATTTATTGTTTTTATATGTTGTATAGGTGAATGTGTAACCGGGGAGAGAGAGAGAGAGAGAGAGAGAGAGGCACAGTATGTTGTTAACGGACCCAAACTTACATATTGGTCGCGATGTTAGTGATCTATTTATAATGTACCCTTGTAAGGCTTTGTTTTCTCCTCTCCTCTCCCACTCCTCTCCATCTCTCTCCTCTCCTCTCCCTCTCTCTCTCCCTCTCTCTCTCCCTCTCCTCTCTCTCCTCTCCCTCTCCCTCTCCCTCTCCTCTCTCCTCTCCCTCTCTCTCTCTCTCTCCCCATCCACTCTCTCCCAATTCCTTCTCCTTTCCTCTCCACCTCCTCCACCTTCCTCCCTTTACCTCCTCCAATCACTCCTCTGCCTTTCCTCTCGCTTTCCGTCTCTCTCTCATCTCCCTCCGTTCCCTCTCACTCTTTCTCTCCCCTCCTTCCCTCTCTCTTCTCTCTCTCTCTCTCTCTCTCTCTCTCTCTCTCTCTCTCTCTCTCTCTCTCTCTCTCTCTCTCTCTCTCTCTCTCTCTCTCTCTCTCTCTCTCTCTCTCTCTCTCTCTCTCTCTCTCTCTCTCTCTCTCTCTCTCTCTCTCTCTCTCTCTCTCTCTCTCTCTCTCTCTCTCTCTCTCTCTCTCTCTCTCTCTCTCTCTCTCTCTCTCTCTCTCTCTCTCTCTCTCTCTCTCTCTCTCTCTCTCTCTCTCTCTCTCTCTCTCTCTCTCTCTCTCTCTCTCTCTCTCTCTCTCTCTCTCTCTCTCTCTCTCTCTCTCTCTCTCTCTCTCTCTCTCTCTCTCTCTCTCTCTCTCTCTCTCTCTCTCTCTCTCTCTCTCTCTCTCTCTCTCTCTCTCTCTCTCTCTCTCTCTCTCTCTCTCTCTCTCTCTCTCTCTCTCTCTCTCTCTCTCTCTCTCTCTCTCTCTCTCTCTCTCTCTCTCTCTCTCTCTTCTCTCTCTCTCTCTCTCTCTCTCTCTCTCTCTCTCTCTCTCTCTCTCTCTCTCTCTCTCTTCTCTCTCTCTCTCTCTCTCTCTCTCTCTCTCTCTCTCTCTCTCTCTCTCTCTCTCTCTCTCTCTCTCTCTCTCTCTCTCTCTCTCTCTCTCTCTCTCTCTCTCTCTCTCTCTCTCTCTCTCTCTCTCTCTCTCTCTCCTCTCTCTCTCTCTCTCTCTCTTCTCTCTCTCTCTCTCTCTCTCTCTCTCTCTCTCTCTTTCTCTCTCTCTCTCTCTCTCTCTCTCTCTCTTCTCTTTTCTCTCTCTCTCTCTCTCTCTCTCTCTCTGTCTCTCTCATACTAGTATGTAGTACAATATTGTATAATATACGTTACTTGGAAGGACTACTTTTAGCCCACGTCTCAAGTATGTGGGGTTAGTATACAGTTAGTGCTATAAAAGAAGGGTTAGAGAAGCCTAAAAAGAAAATGAACTACCACAGTCACCAGCTAAGTGGACAAAACGTACGAAATCTAAGTCCACCAAAGTTGAAGGCTATGTGAAAGTTGCTGTCAAGAGAAACATTTATGAAACGAATTCAAAATGTAAATACAAGCATGCAAGACATGTCTAGTATTACATCTGTTTTAGTAGGTATACCTGTTAGTCTGGCATCATTACGAAAAGAGTTAAGTAATAGTCAAGTTTTCGATTTCGGTAGATCAAGTTTCGGACGTCTCTTACACTCCATTGGCTTTTCATCTAAAGTAGATGATGGTAAGAGAGTTTTACTGAGACAATCAAAAATTTCTGCCAATCGTGTACCATTCTTAAGAGAATATTATAAAAATAAAGAAGAAAAACGATACAATCTTGTATTCTTAGATGAAACTTGGATTTTCAATAGGAAAGATAAATCTAAGGAAAGCGTGAGGAAGAAGCCAATGGGCGGAGGAAAAAGGTTTGATGTAATTTAGTTATTACATTATAATTCTTAATACAATAGCTGTATTTTGTGGATTCATAGTTGTTCATGCAGGTAATGAAGAAGGATTTATTTTCGATGCTTCATTTTTGTTTTCTACAAAGTCACAAAGTGCATACTATCATGGAGATGTGTAGTTGCAGATAATGCGATAGCAAAGGTGTACGAAATAGATGAAATAGAACACAAGTGTGGACACAGAGAATTACGGTTACAACCATATCACTGTCAATTTAATCCAATTGAACTGGTGCGGGCAAACTGCAAAGAACACTACAACAAAAATATAGGAAGACATAATTCCAAATTTAACGATGAACTTGTAAAATAAATATGGATGGAATCCTTGCAACGACTTAATGGGAAATATTGGCAGAAATGCATTAAACATGCCGAATTGTCTATGTTAGAGTGGTGGGAAATTGAAAAACATTTTGAGGTTGTGCAACCATTAATTACATCTATTAACGATTCCACTTCTGGGAGTGACACTGATAGTGAGTAATTTTTTTTAAATTAAATGTTTTTATTCCAATGTAATATAAATATTCTAATTTTTACATAACATATTGATAACTCTGCAATAAGTGGACTGAATACATGTACTGATTTATGTAAAGTGCTTTTCATTTAACTTGGAGCAATATGAAATCTCTTTAAAGTATGTGCTAAATTAAGATATTAAATATCTAAAATTTCGTAGAACTTCGAACTACATTACGCTGTAGACACTTTCTTCTACAATAATGAAATAATGACAAATGTATCTATATTTATGTTATCGTAAAGTATCTATAGGAATTATGTCGATTATAAAGCAAGTTATGTTTCTTGAGAATAATAAACTAATTGCAACTTTTATCAAATTTTCCACCTGAAATGATTTAATTTATAATAAATAAAAAAAGTGTTTGTTTACTTACAAATATATAGGTTATGTATTATGTAATTATAGTCATGTCTTAAATTATAACAATTCACTGTCGCAGCAAAATATTTTTTACTCTATCAATAAAATAATAATAATTTTAAATAATAAAAATAATTTTTGTAGTTTAAAATATAAAAAACATTCAATAATTTTCAACTTTCTTTAACAATTTATGGAAATTTATGTGGGGACATCTGCCGATAAAAATATTAACTAAAACATACCTTGCTGATTCAATGAAGACTTTTAGTTCCTGTAATTTTAAGAATGACTCATGCCCAACATTCTTTTAATCAAACTATAGGTACTCTCATTTAGACTCCGCATTGTCAGAATTCCTTTTGATATTACGTACATTTCTCGAGATAGATTTTAATAATATCCAGTAACGTATATATTTTTAGTAAACTTGGCAACCATGGATATAGGAAAAAAAAAAGAAACTGAAGCTATGTATTATACTGATCAAAATGTATACATACACTAGATGTAGGTTATAACTTTATAAGTAGGAGTAAAATGTAATGAAATTAATGAATTTTATAGTTTATTTAATGTTAATATGTATTCATGAAATAACATACCTGTTTTAAAATGATTCCTGCAGTGAAACGATCTACTAAGGTAAATAATGAAATAAAAATGAATCTAATTGATAGAAACCTAGAAATATAACAAATTGATACTGTAATTAAAACTTTCCTTTACTACAGAATATTTTTTTAGAGTGAGTCTACAAATTTGAATCAATCCTTTACAAGACAAGGGTCATTAAGACGTGTTATTCCATCAGAGCATAATAAAGACAATATTTTTGGGAGGCAAAATGAAGATATTAATATGTTTTATAAAACTGTACATCAGGAATATATAATTTTAGCAGAATAGTATGTTATTTTAAATATTTATTTGTTGCTAACTTTTTTAAATTATAGTAAAATGGTAGTCAGTGAAAATATAAAAGGTATATATGTTATTCCGTCCAAAGAAAATTCATTAGGTATGCTCTAATTTAATATTTAAAAAATATGGATACGCTTATTTTTAGTTTGGTTCGGTGTGATTTTTGTACGAAGTGGCCTTTACGAAGATGGAATTTTTAGATTTAATATAATCTTGCCAGACTGTTTCCCAGATGGAGACCATCCTGTAAAGTATAGGCGTTTGTTTAAAAAGTTAATTCAAAGTTTCATTTGTAGAAAGTCATTTTTGAAACTGAAATATTTCATCCTGTGATACAACCTGAAAGTAATCAGCTTGATTTACTAAGAGGTTTTCCAACATGGACTCGAGGTGAGCAGCATATATGGCAAGTTATCAAGTATATACATTGGATCTTTTATAATGTAGAAAATTCTATTACACATTCTATTAATGAGGATGCAGCCAATTTGTAAGTAAAATTTCTATCTACATTTGCCATTATCAGCAAATGGTTGTTACAATACATTTTTATCTATAATCAATAAATGTATTATAACTGTAAGAATAATGTAAACATTCGCAATTAAAATGTACCCAGAATGTTATCAGCTTATCTGTTTATATAACATTAACGGCTAATAATTATAGATATAAAGAAAATTTGGATGTTTTTAAGCAGAAAGTGAAACACTGCGTGAAAGTAAGTCAGGAAGAACTGTATAATTCTCCATCAACAAACGATAAGCATTACTTTGTTTTTGAAAAATACACTCCAGAGATACATGATGTGGTTAAATTACTAATGATTGATGAAATAAATGAGAATAGACCTACAACGGTTGGCCACTCTTGGGTTTCACCAGGTAGTTTTAAACCTTTAAGTAGAGCACCAACTCCTAACACGGACAGCATGTCTTGATGTGCCTTTTTGTACAAATATATTTTACATTAGCTTTTTGTTAAGTTGCATATCATGGGGAAAATTTCCACTTTAAAAATAAGTGCAATAATTTTTAATATGTATTTTAATTTATTTAATAAAAGGACAATTTGCAATGTTAGCAATTGGGCCTGTTTGCTTAAATATTGTAATATACATGACATTTAGTTTTAATCTATATAGGTGCTGAATAAAACTTACGAACAAGTTTATTAAAAAATAATTTTGCAATGCGAGTTAAAACATATCAAATGTAAAGAGAATTTTAAATATACATTTTTTTCTTAAATTTCTCTCTTTAAAGCCTGGTTATACCAATCCTGATCTAAAAGGTAAATTTCATTATTCCATTTAAAATGAGTAGGTGATTCTGTTTCTCCACTTTCAAAAATAAAGTATTTGCTAAACTCAATGGCCAATTTTGATCTGATTAAACCAATTGAACCAACTTTTTTAGGAGCAGGATGATAAACCCGACCTGACTGTGGCACCATATATATTCTGTCAGGTTGAAATTTTAATGTTAAAAAATTTCCTGCATGATTAAATGCTAATTTATCTTCCATTACATGAGTAAAAACAATCGGATAATCATCACATCGTACATAATTTCTCTCTCTACCACACATAGATATATATGGGAATTCCATATAACGACCTGTACTGTTAACTTTTAAATGATTAAAAAAGAAATGTAAGAATTTTTTTTCTTTAAAACAGGACGTAAAGTTTTTCATCCTTGCATCATCTAAAAATAACTAATTTATAGTGGTAAGTAAAATAATTTCATGTGTAATTGTACCATTCCTTGATGATCAATGTAGTAAAAATATTCTCTAATTTTAGGTTCTGGCTCCTGCCCTTGTACATATGTAATGTTACGTAACTGTAACGGTAGAATGCTATTTTTTGTAATGACATTTCTAAAGAATATCTGCATTTAAAGCAAAAGGTGTAAACAATTTCTGATTTGCCCCTGACTTACACAGTCACTATTTTTATTTTGATGAAAACAGATTATATCAGCTGATATAAGTACAGTGCTATTACACTTTTATGTTTCCACTTACAGGTTTTTTCTACCTATGGTACTGACGTTTAGTTTCTCTCTCTAATGTATCCAATTTCGTGCATTCAAAATAGAATGAAACGTGTTTGATTGATTATACCGAACATAAAAAACAACCAACGTAAAAGTGAAATTGTACTTATTACCCAGGCCGTGTTGTCAGATTGTAGAAAAATATTACTTTCAACAATAATTGGGAGTGTTCAAAAACGGAATGGTAATTTTTAGGTTTGAAATCGCTTTTAAGAGTTAGTTCAATCAAAACTGTTGACAGGCAATCAACTCAGATCTTAAACTAGCTAATATTCAAACGTATGGAAATAACTTGAAATAGCGGCGTATACTACGTATTCTTAATGATGCGCTCACGCACATCCACAAACGACACACACACACACACACACACACACACACACACACACACACACACACACACACACACACACACACACACACACACACATACACATATGCGGACACGGACACAGCCAGACGCAGATGCGGAGACGTACTCGGACGCAGACTCAGACGCAGACACAACACAGACACTGGCACAGACAGGCTCACACACAGACAAGTCACATGCACAGGCACACCCACGCACGCACACACATACACACACACACACACAGACACACATATACATACACACACACACACACATACACATACATATACATATACATATACATACATATACATGTTCATATACATACCGAGTGTAAATCAAATAAGGGCCACCCCTGTAACTTTTGAACGGGTCGTTACATTTTGTTCAAATTTTGGTGGGTTGTATTAGTGCCAATTTGGGATTTTTTACATTAAAATACAATATGGTGGACTTCCGGTTTCACCGGAAATGACTCGAAAGCTAAAAATTTAAATGGAACACCTTGTATATTTTTACATATTTGGATTCTAAGGCTTCAAATACATTCAGTTCATCTGTCAAATGTCAACTCAGGCGCCATTTTCATTCTATTTTTTAAATATTTTTTTAAATTGTAGATCATGGCGTCGCTTAAATTACAGATAATTGACGGCCAATTGCCCCCACAATATTATGCTTCCTAGTAATTAATTTTTATGAAGTTGTTAACGATCAAATGTAAAAATTACGGTTGTTTAACTAAAACTCACTGTTCCCAATCACATACATGGGCACCCTGTATGCTAAATAGCTCTTTCAAGTACTAGTAAAACGATATGCATAGTACTTTCCTTAGTTCCTAAATAAAGCAGTAATTTTTAATTTTCTAATTTTTATTAACACAACATGCTCCTGAAGCCGAATCTGTCAAAGTAAAATGGCGTTCGAGTTGACATTTGGCAGATGAACTGCATGTATTTGAAGCCGTAGAATCCAAACATGTAAAAATATACTGATTGTTCTATTTAAATTTTCAGCTTTTGTGTAATTTCCGGTGAAACCGGAAGTCGGTCATATTATTTATATGTAAAAATCCCAAACTGGCTCCAATATTACCCATCAAAACTTGAACAAAATCTACCGATCCGTTCAAAAGTTTGATTTACACTCAGTATACATATACATATAATATACATATACATATACATATACATATACATATACATATACATATACATATACTATACATATACATATACATATACATATACATATACATATACATATACATATACATATACATATCATATACATATACATATACATATACATATACATATAGCAACGTGCCTAACCAACCACGCCACATAAAATGGGGAGGAATTAGTTAGCTCGACCAGTAACTCAGCCAAACGGTCTTGAAACTGCAGAGCACTCGGATAGCGTAGGTGTTTTGAAGTGTTGATAAAGAGTACATCGATGGTTAGGTTAGTTGTAAAGTCAGAACGAAATTGTAGGAGGAAAGATAAGGAGAACAGACAAGAAATAGGCGCCACAAGCTTTAAAAAAAGCAAAGATAAATTATTAGTTCTTGGAAGAGAGCCTCTGTGAAGCTTGAACCAGGTAAGAAACAGGAAAAACAGATAAAAGATAACAAGCGTAAATTTATTTATGAATTTACCAGCAATGAGTAATCTGTCAATTTTAATACACACATATATATATATATATATATATATATATATATATATATATATATATATAGTATACGCATTAAATGTTTAGTAGTGAACTACGAGTCGGTGTGTTATAAAGTGTCGTTCTTGGTGTAATAGGAAGAAAAAAGGTCCTGGACTAATTAACACCTTAATAAATAAATTACCCGTGGAGTTACATATACCTGGGTACAGATACTGTGGAACGGGTACCCATTGACGAGAACGATTAGCTCGCGGTGGCAGAGGTACTAATGAATTGTGCGAAGCGTGTAAAGAACACAATAATAATAATTTATTTGCATGTTACTGTGCAAGGCACTTATATCTGTCATACCACAAGGGTAGGCATAACGCAAATCGATAAATAGATACAACCACCATTAAAAAAGCAAACAATATGATGACTAGCAAAGATAAAAAAAACTAAACATACATTAAATAGCGTACAAAACATACACGTTAAAAATGTATATATATATATATATATATATATATATATATATATATATATATACAGGGTTTTCCACGGTAGGCGTTCGTTAGAAGTTTATGTGGTTAGAAACAATTTAGAAATCTGAATTTTGGGACTTAAAGGTTATTTAAGATTCTCTTTCATTCTAAAATATTTTCAAGGTCATGTTACTTCCGGTTATACCGAAGTCGCCATAACTTCCATATTTTAAATGGAACACCCTGTATATTATTTTGTTTTGGATTCTTGACAAAATTTTAGAATAAGTCTTATAAGGGTTTCCTATACCTTTTTCAACCGTTTCTTAGATATCTTGATTTTTCAAAAATTTTGAAAGATGTAACCCTATTTTCAACACTGCTTGTCTTACTTATTTTTGACTGATGGAAAGTGCTTCTGGAGTAGATAGAAGCATAAGAACTATACTTTTAAAATACTCATTGACAATTGATTTATTGCATACATGGTGTTTAAAATTTGATGAACTATTAAACAATTTTCAAAGTTGAAAAACTTTGTTAATTCAAATGTCACACCCTGTATATTATTAGATGAATAGATGCAGCATTTAGTTATGCATCGTTTGGCTATAACATTACCTATACCTATTATCGACAATTTTCTTGTTAATTAATATTTTCTACTTTAATGTGATTTTTGACAGAAACTGAAATGTTTTCAAAAATAAAATGAACTTAATTCAAACTACACAAATTCTATTTTATTAAAACAATGAAATAAAACAAGAAGATAACAAAATTGAGAGCATAATAACAAATGAAAACATAAAACAATTATTTGAACATAACTAGAAGAAAAGTGATAAATGAATCATTACAAATGTTCCACATGACCGCCAATTTGATTTAAGCATTTTATAACTCGTATAACTCCGTATTTTTATAAAAGCCGATAAAATTCCAAGACTGCAATCTAGTGAGCCTTGATTTTGATACGCTTTAAAACATTGTTGTTGATTTAATGTCAAATCAGTACAATTTAAGTCATTTTGTAATTTTTAAGTATTTTTTAAGTACTGTTCATAATGGAATGTATTCAAGAATATTCTAACAATGATTTATTAAATTCGTTTACACGCATGGTGAATGTGGACGAATTGTTAGGCGAACATGCAGGTTGTTTAACGAACGGTATCCACACCTACCATTAATGACACCTGGAAAATTTGCAGAATTGAAGCTCGATTTATTGCAACTGGAACTGTAAGCAACTCGAACGCATTTAAAGCCAGTAATAGATAATGAAGTTAACGAGGTGAACGTGTTAGCTTATTTTCACGCTTATCCACGAACTTCAATTACAGCAGCTGCACTAGATTTGGATATTTCACAAACATCAATCCACAGCATATTAAAGAAGTATAAAATGCATCCTTTTCGGTAATAACTGTGCAAGGATTACATCTTGGTGATCAGGCACGACGAGTTAACTTTGTGAATTTATTCTTGTACAAATGACCGAATATCCGAGATTTCTTCACAACATTATTTGGACCGATGAATCAAAATTCAGTAGAGAAGGAATTTTCAATCGCCGAAATAATCACTACTGGGCACAAGATAATCCTCATGTAACAAGAGTACGTAATCACCAGTTCCAATTTAGTTTAACGGTTTTTTGTTTAGTTATGGATAATAGAGTGGCATATCAAGTGTACGATGAAAATTTGAATGGGGCGAGATATCTTGAAATTCTCCGTGGATTTGTTATGGCTTTTCTAAATACTCTACCTGCATGTGACAGGGCAAACAGTTGGTATCAGCTGGATGGTGCTCCACATTCCACTATAGCTGTACACCAACAGTTGACATTGATGTTTGAAGATGTGGATTGGCCCACAAGGACCTTGGAACTGGCCACCGAGATCACCGATTTGACGCCCTGGACTTTTACCTCTGGGGTCGTATAAAAGAATTAGTGTACTCTAGGCCAGTTCAAACTAGAGAGGAATTGCTAAATCGTGTTCACAATGCATTCAATATGTGTCCACACGAAATTCGGCGATCTATTTCGCAAGGAGTATATGATAGAGTTATAAAATGCTTAAATCAAATTGGCGGTCATGTGGAACATTTGTAATGATTCATTTTATCTTTTTATCACTTTTCTTCTAGTTATGTTCAGATAATTGTTTTATGTTTTTATTTTTATTATGCTCTCAATTTTGTTATCTTCTTGTTTTATTTCGTTGTTTTAATAAAATAGAATTTGTGTAGTTTGAATTAAGTTCATTTCATTTTTGAAAAACATTTCAGTTTCTGTCAAAAATCACATTAAAGTAGAAAATATTAATTAACAAGAAAATTGTCGATAATAGGTATATGTAATGTTATAGCCAAACGATGCATAACTAAATGCTGCATCTATTCATCCAATAATATACAGGGTGTCACATTTGAATTAACAAAGTTTCTCAACTTTGAAAATTGTTTAATAGTTCATCAAATTTTGAACACCATGTATGCAATAAATCAATTGTCAATGAATATTTCAAAAGTATAGTTCTTATGCTTCTGTCTACCCAGAAGCACTTTCCATCAGTCAAAATAAGTAAGACAAGCAGTGTTGAAAGTAGGTACATCTTTCAAAATTTTGAAAAATCAAGATATCTAAGAAACAGTTGAAAAAGGTATAGGAAACCCTTATAAGACTTATCCTAAAATTTTGTCAAGAATCCAAAAATAAAATAATATACAGGTGTTCCATTTAAAATATGGAAGTTAGTGGCGACTTCCGGTATAACCGGAAGTAACATGACTTTGAAAATACTTTAGAAGGAAAGAGAATCTTAAATAACCCTTAAGTCCAAAAATTCAGATTTCTAAATTGTTTCTAACCACATAAACTTCTAACGAACGCCTACCGTGGAAAACCCTAATATATATATATATATATATATATATATATATATATATATATATATATATATATATATATATATATATATAGTGTACCCAAGAAGTTTTATACAAATGGAGAAAAGTTTCTCTTACATTTCACAAAAAATATATTCTCGATAAAAATTTCTGCATGACTTGTAAATCCATAATCAGGTACAAAATTTTAAAACATTGGCTGGAATAAAGAGAAAATAAAAAATAATGATTTGGATGGAGAGCAAAATATGTTCTAACTGTAGTGGAGAGCAAAATGTTAATTGAAATTGAGTTTAAGTAGCAAAAATTATGCTATAAAATCTAGTTCGTTAATGACCAAAATCCAGCCAGTGGGGATGTAGGGATTAGAAAAATAAAAAATTTAATGCTTCAAGTTTTAAAAGTTATATAATTAAAGAACAAACTAATACGTTTTTTATATAATTTCAAAATAAAAAAATATAATAATCAGTGGCGCACCGTTTTAGGGTACAAAATTGTGCATTTTTAATTTATCAACCGATTGTTTTGAAAGTCGGATATTGGGAGTTCTTAAGATCGCTAATTATAAATCATTTGTCAAAATTAAAATTTCAAAATAGCGGATCAAAAATGGGGATTATAGAGTTTATTTAATTTATCAACCGATTTTTTCAAAGTCGGGTATTTTGGGTTTTAAGATCGCTAAGGATAAATCATTTGTCAAAATTGAAAAATTCATGATGGCAGATCAAAATGGGGATTATCGGTTAAAACCGATATGATTCAAATTCCGGTATTTTCGGCTTTGTAGTTATTCATTTACAAATATCAGAAAGCGTCATGGCAGAGTTGGCAGCTGTTTTGCTACTTAATCACAATTTCAATTAACATTTTGCTCTCCACTATAGTTTGAACGTATTTTGCTCTCTGTACACTTTTCGAATTATGCCACATTTAATAATTAATATCGCGCGTGCTGTTTCAAATAATCCCAATAAATAGGGCATTTTTGAACTTAGGAGAAAGAGCTGCATCGATTTCCGAAGAACCTAGAGGGTTGCCATTTAAAAATATGGAAAGTGCGCAGCTCCATCTACAAGTGCGATACTGCATAAAGTCCCAGTGATATATATATATATATATATATATATATATATATATATATATATATATATATATATATATATAGGCTGTGGCATTAGTGTGTCGAAGTACGATACATCCGTTATTAAAGGAGATATCAAAAAAGTTATTTATAAAGATTATAGGCAACTTCAAACTTCACATTATTACATTATTTTCGTATTTACAGGGTGTTAGATATTACCAGGGTGAACTAAACATACTTTTTAAATGGGACACCTATATATTATTTCAAATTTAGATTAAGCTCATCTCCCCATACTTTCAATATAGGGTTTTATTACGTTATACACGGTATTTCAAAATTATGGTCAATTGTACACAAAATCATTCTCATTTCAACGTCCTGTATACCCTAGACAGAACAACCTAACAATAACAGTGTTACGAGAAAGGATTATTTCTTTATTATTGCACCAATTGAATATAGAGCAAGACAAAACTCGAATACATGATTTTGTTAATTTTTTCAAATGAATCACCCTGTATTTTATTTTAAAAGTGAAAATACACTTTATGTTCTTTCATTTTATTAAGCACTCCTATAGCTAAAATCGTTAATTTCTGTGATATTTTCATTTAATAACAGAAAGAGATTTTTTTATTTCTGTTATAACAAGTTAGCCGTGAAGAAATAAAAGTGTGACAAATTATTATAAAAATTCAAAAACATCGATTATTAAGACAAAATTGTTATAAAATTAATTAATTTCATATCAAATGTTCAAAATGTCCACCGAAAACAGCAACACAGCAATGCAGTCGATCTTCAAATTCTCGACTGACATTTCTTAACATTTCTACATTAATAATCTGGAATGCTGCTCGTATTCTATTCTTCATATCATCTTATGTGGTATTTGATACACACGGTTTTTCACAAAACCCCACTTGAAGAAGTCAATTTTACTTAACTCTGGTGTACGAGTTGGCCATGCAATTGGTCCTCCTCTTCCCATCCATCTTCCAGGAAAATGGGTATTAAGATGATTATGAATGTACCCATCGTGTAACAACCAGATTCTTTGACGAATGTTAAGAGGAACGTTTGCCAACTGTAATGGTAAATGATTTTCTAGAAAGCCCAAGTACGTGATCTCCAACTATACCACCTCAAGCATTCAAAGGCCACCTAGTTTGACTATGAGTTGCTATAAGATGGGGATTACTTGTCGAATAACAATGGAAATTATGTCTATTCACAGTTCCATTTTTATGAAACGAGGCTTCGTCTCCAAACAGGACAAAATCATAGAAATCCGCCTGATTGTGGATTTGTTGTTGAGTCCATTCACAAACAGCAACCGTTGTGGGATAGTCATCTTCGAGTAACTCTTGATGCAACTGGATATGGTATGGATGCATCTTATTTTTACGCATATTCTTCGGGCGGACCTGTCACTAATATCATGCTGGCGCGAGATTTCACGTGTACTAACATATGGATTATGCGTAACTTCAGGCATCACGTTAAATTCATTTTCCTCGTTAAGTACAGGTTTGGTCCTTTCCTTTTTACATAAACTACTGAACCCGTACGATTAAAACGATCTACTAATCTTTCCAACGTTATTTTCTCGGGTTGTCTTCGTGCGGGATATTTCTCTTTGTAAATTCTTTGTGCTAATAAACAATTTTTCATAAGTACCCATATCATGTCTGTTAATTTCTCAACAGGAAAGTTCATTTCAAACAGTACTTAACTGTTTACAAATTAATAAGCACTACACAATCTCAAAGAAGTTTGTTAAATGGCAAGCTACTAATTATTACTGAATAATATCTATCTGTCATTTGTTCACGGCTAACTTGTTATAACAGAAATTGTTAAAAATTCTCTTTCTGTTATTAAACTGACAATGTAATTTACATGTCACATGGTACATTTTGATTACTTTCATTGGTTAAAATACAAAACAAAATCACAGAATAGGCTACCAAATCGGTGATGGCTTCTATCATCGCATGTTGACTGTCACATGATTTTAATGAATAAAATAGTTTACTGTCAAAGTGACAAAAGTTTCAAAGAAATAAATAATTGTATTGATTATCTTGCAACTGTAATATTTGCTATCAAAGTGACAGATCGTTCATTATATTCTCTTACACCAAATATAACACGTTTTATAATATAACATAATCGATGATACCACTCGTGAAAACCTGTAAAATTTTCATCGGTTTTAGCTCGAGCTAGTACCGATGATAATCATAACACTGGCTATATTATCCCCGAAAATATCTCGAAATTAACGATTTTAGCTATAGGAGTGCTTAATAAAATGAAAGAACATAAAGTGTATTTTCACTTTTAAAATAAAATACAGGGTGATTCATTTGAAAAATTGCTAAATCATGTGTTCGAGTTTTGGCTCGCTCTATATTCAATTGGTGCAATAATAAAGAAATAGCACTTTCTCGTAACATTGTACCAATGTCAAAAAGTTATGCCTCGAAAAAATTATTGTTAGGTTGTTCTGTCTAGTGTATACAGGACGTTGAAATGATAATTATTTTCGTGTACAATTGACCATCACTTTTGAAATACCCTGTATAACATAATGAAACTCTACATTGGAAGTATGGGGAGATGAGCTTAATCTAAATTGAAAGAATATATAGGGTATCCCATTAAAAAAAGTGTGTTTGGTTCACCCTGGTAATATGTAACACCCTGTAAGTACGAAAATAATTTTATAATGTGAAGTTTGAAGTTGCCTATAATTTTTGTAAATAACTTTTTGATATCTCGTTTAATAATCGATATGTCGTACTTTGACGCACTAATGCCGCACCAGTATATATATATATATATATATATATATATATATATATATATATATATA
Source organism: Vesta saturnalis (assembly GCA_036346205.1). Classification (NCBI taxonomy): domain Eukaryota; kingdom Metazoa; phylum Arthropoda; class Insecta; order Coleoptera; family Lampyridae; genus Vesta; species Vesta saturnalis. The sequence goes on from JARFJB010002541.1 coordinate 54,098, forward strand.
TATATATATATATATATATATATATATATATGGCAGGTATTCAATTTAGACTAGATAAATAATCACAAAAGAATTCCCTAATAGAGTAGCACGCTTTGGTAATTAAAAACTTTTTAATCTGTTTTTAAGCTTGATCAAGTTAGCGCTTTGATTTGAGAGGGAAGACAATTGAAGAGATTTTGATCTAAATAACTGTGAGTTGTCCTTTGCATACAATATGTTTTCCAATATAAACAGGGATAGCAATGTAAGGACTTTGAAGGTAACAAAGGGCATATTACAATCGTCCTGATATCGCTGTGCATTTATGATTCTTATTGCTCGTCTCTGCAGTCCAAAACTGCTATGCTGTGGAATGATTTCCCAACAACATTACGTCATAACTTACTACAGAGTGTATTAAAGAGTAGTAAACGCTTATTAAAACATTTCGCCAAACGCCGTAAAACGAACATATTTTACTAATCTTTCTACTTATCATTTCTGTATGAACACTAAAATTTAAGTCAGGATCAATCTGTATATACTTAAAATTTTACTGTGTTTACACGTGAGTGAGGACGGAGCGAAAGCAATAGGTTTTCTGATTATGTTTTATTTAATTTTAATTCGTTTGGTAAAAGGTTTGTACCTTTCTGTGTTTTAAAATAAGTTCATCTAACGATTGTTCATTTACAGAAAAGGTTGTATCATCAGCGTAAAAATGCAATCAGCATAAATGTTTACAAGGTCTGGAAAATCGTTGAAATAAATTAGAAACAATAGTGGACCAAAATGGATCCTTGGGGAACACCTCGAGTTAGAGAAGGCCTATTTGTCAGAACTCCATTGAGTAAAACGTGCTGAAATCTATTTGATAAATATGAAGAAATCAATGTTACGCTGCTTTTGTTAAAATTATATATAATTCTCAATTTTGCAACAAGATATTGTGCGATACATAATCGAATGCTTTGGTTAAATCCAGGAATATTGCGATTGTATATGCGTCGTTTTCGTAACAGTCTAATGTATTATTTACAAATTTTATTAATACATCCGAGGTATATTTACGTTTTCTAAAACCATATTGGTGTGAATAAAAAAAACTGGTTATCTTCGAAGTATTTGTAAATTTGCCTACTCATCACCTTTTCAAAACCCTTAGAAAATGTCGGTAATATCTATAATCGGCAATTTCGTTAGGTCCCCTGACTTAAATATTGGCACAATGGATGCAACCTTTAGTAGATTTTGATAACAGCCATATCTAAATGCGTCATTTATTAATTTTGTTAAAGGATCAACATAAAAGCTAATATCTTTTTGACAAGATAACTAGAAATTCCGTAGATGTCTTTAGCATTACTGTTTTTGAGACTCATTAATATACCTCTTGTTTCAGCATAAGATATTTTTTGAAAATTAAATAGAATGTTTGAATCCATGTTCACCTTGCACACGTCTAAAGCGCAGAATTGGATTTTCGGTAGATCCGTAACTATTTTGGTTGCCATATTTGCCAAAAAGAATTAAAATCGTCTGAACTTATATTAACAGATGGAGACATACTCCTTGAATTCCTGTGTGAATTTATTACTTGCCACATAGCTTTCGTCTTATTTACTTACTGCTTGTGAAATAACATTGTAATATGCTGTAATTTTCGCAAATCTGATATAGGATACTCCCAGTCAAACGATCTTAGACAGCGCCACATAGCCGATAGACTGCAAGAAAAAGTTTGGAATAGATTTCGTTCCTCAAACGATATCTTTGGAGAAAGAGCAGCTGCATTAACCATAGCCGGTGTAATAGAAAGGAAAAGGACAATGGGAATGGGAAGCAAATCACGACGAAGGAAGTGTTTTCAGAGAAATAGACCAATTTCTTTTCACAAAGTAGTCCTTCTATCGCGACGTCGTGTTGGTGGTAAACTTTAAAATCCACTTAAACGTTCTAAAGCACAAAAAAATGTTGACACCCAAGAACACAATATTACCAATACCAAAACGAGGGAATTCATACCTCTTGTTTCCGTATTTGCAGCATCAGGAGCTTTAGGGTGGAGGTGCAGCTACAGTTGTAAAAGCGGTTACGGATGCAAAATCTGCGCCAAACAGGTTAGAAGAAACCAAACGTTGCAATCAATCAATGGAATCAGCCATATTAGGAAAAGGCTTATACAGGGTGTTTCAGAATAAAGTACCCTAAATTGGGTACAATATAGACCTTGACAAGCTATTAAGAAAAGCTAAATAATATTTTTTGGTAAACCCCAAATTTAATTTACACATACATGAAACCAATTTATTAATTAGATGCAATGTGAACAGTACTTTAAAAGCTAAAACTTAAAATACTGTAAGTAGGTGCAACAATAAAATTAAGCAACAAATTGAACGTGATAATGAACAGTTACAAACACCAAAATATGTATAATTTAGTTTATGCCATACACATTATTTAAGTAATTGTTGAAAGGTTCAGAATAAAATTTCTGTTTTAAAATAGCCCAGATTCCATAGTCCATGGGATTCAAGTCGGGTGATCGTGGTGACCAATTAATCGGAGCGTCTATTCCACGACCTACCCACCTGCCAGTAAAATTGATATTCCCTTGCTCTCAGTGAAAAATGAGGTGACGCCCCGTCATGCATGAACCACATGTTAATTCTTTGACGATAAGTAACATCTTCAATTAAATCTACTAAATGTTCTCTTAACAAAGTAGTACATCGCGCTCCAGTTAAATCTTCTTCTAAAATAAAAGGTCCTATTAGCTGATTGTGTATTACTCCAGCCCATTGGCAAAATTCAACTATAGGTTCATAGTCTGTTTCTAAAAGGTCCTAAACTTGTTGCAGGTGAAAGGTCTTCAGCTGTATTCTCTAACAGGTTACCTTAGAAACTCCTGTTTCTAGCGATAGTCTTTTAGTACTTATTCTTGGATTCTATTCTATTAAATTTAAAACATTTTCTTCATTTTTCAATGTGTGTCTTGTTCTATTTCTTCCATGAAGGTGAGCAGCAAGTGAAACAGTTCCAGTTTCTCTTATCCACCTATCTGCTGCCACAAACGTTTTTCTATTTGGAACAACGCGTCCTGGATATTTATGAGCATATATTCTCATAGTCTTTTCAGAATTGCCTTGGCATTCGCCTAGTACTAAATGCATGTCGGCATATTCTGAAAATGTGTGTTACCATTTTTGCATTTTATTATGAACAATGATAAGTTATGTATCGAATGATTGTAAATCTTGACAAATACACCGAGTGACAGGAGCCTGTTAAGATCCGACGAGTATTTGTAACATTGATATACTATCAATGATTTGTAATTAGGTAGTTGTAGTTTTAATACATAGTAAACTCGAAACTATTATGAACACTACCTGTAATGAAAATTAATTTTTACGGAAAACTCTTAAACTTACTGTATTTCACTTGAATCATATTGTTTCAGTTTCTATTTCGTAAAATAAATTTAATTAATAAATTGCTTTCATGTATGTGTAAATTAAATGTGAAATATCTCGAAAATGGAGTGCTCTACAGAGATGAACTAAGAGTACCTTTTCTGTCGAAAACTGTATCAGGGATAATTTTTAATTTTAATAATATACAGGGTGTGCAAAAAGTTTAGCTCAAAATCATTTGATTACCCCCTAATTATACGCCAATGTATTACCCTAATTTGTCGAAATATAGTGTACCAATTCGTTGTATCGAACAAGTGACATGTACCTATTTTCAAGGTCATGTCTACTCTAACTGAAAATATGTAAAAAATATCTATTTTTTAAATATACTTCATTATCCTCTAACATGGAAGCCGGGGGTTTACCGAAAAATGTTATTTAGCTTTTCTTAATAACTCGTCAAGACCTATAGAGATTCTTCGGTAACTAAAGCGCCACCTGGTAACACTACTATCAACATCTGCAAAATATTAAAACAACTTTTTTCGTATGCTATTCATATGTTATTACAAAGTTACATTGTGTTTCTTATTTTATTAGACCCTTAATTTTTAATTTATTTAGTTTTATACCAGCAGTAGATTATAGTGTAGCTGAGTTAATCGTCGTAGACCGTAAATAGGGATATTCATATCTGTAGACAGTTTGTTAGGTTAGTGTTTTAAATTGTTGCAAGGTTGTTTTTTGTAAATATTTGGTAGGTGTTTAGGATTTAATAAGCGTTAACTGTGGTTAAACATGACAAACATAAAAGCTAATACATTTTGTTGTGTGCCCCAATGCTATTCTTTAAAACGCAGAAACCCAGAACTCAGTTTTCATAAGTTTCCTAGTGTAAATGAAACTGTGAAAATTCAAACAAAGTTGGGTATTCGGGAAACCGTAAACAGAAGAGAGGCATGGAAAAATAAATTACGGATTGGAAAAAAAATTAGCGAATACATGAAAGTGTGTTCTTTACATTTTAACGAAAATGATTTTTTTAAAGGTAAAATTCAATAATTATTTTATCTGGAATCTTCACGTAATTTGCATTTTAGTTTGTCAAAGGAAAAATCTAAAACGCAATGTTGTGCCTTCCAAAAAGCTGCCAAATCCAGTGCATGGTTCTGTGCATGCAACTTCAAAAGCATCAGAAAGCCGATCAGAAAGACAACATGTAAGAAATGAAAGAAGAGACTTAGAGTGTTCCATGTGATCTAATGATGGAAGTCACACATGAAAATATGGATGGACCACCCACTGCAGAAGAATTGGAAGTCGCTGAAGCCTTATTAGGGTTGATTCAAACTGAAGATTCCTCCACAAATCAGTTAAAATATCGTGATTTTGAAGTTCAAGTGAATACTCCTGCTAAACTAACCTTATCCAACTTCATAACTACCAATAAGTCCTTAGGAAGTTTAACAGGCTTAAACAGTTTTACGATGCTTGATGAAATTGTTGCTGCAGTTAAACTTGTACATAAAGACATTAGAATACATAAACTAACAATTAAAGACAGAATTATTTTAACATTTGTTAAATTGAAGTGTGATTTAAATTATACCATTTTGGGAGTATTATTTGGAATTGGTAGTGTTTTGTGCCGAATATTTCATAGAAATGCTTAGGTTGCTTTCAGCTATATTACAAGTAGCAGTTACACTTCCATCGACCAACGAAATTTCCCAAAATATGCCCTACTGCTTTCAGAAGTTTCAACATACAGAAATTGTTCTAGATTGCACGGAAATATATATTCAAACTCCCAAATGTTTATGCTGTCGAATCAGATTTTACTCCCATTATAAAGGTGCCCGACAGTGAAGTTTATGACCGGAGTGTCTCCAGCAGGTCTAATAACATTTATTAGTAAAGCTTATGGTGGCAGGGTATCTGACAAAGTTATATTCGAAGAAAGTGGGCTGATAACCAAATTACAAAAAAATTCAGCGATTATGGTGGATAAAGGGTTTTTAATTGAAAACATATGCAAATTGTATAATATTAAACTTTATCGGCCACCGTTTCTTTGCAATAAAAAGCAATTTGAAGAAAGAGATGCAAATTTTAACAAAGAAATTGCTTCTGCACGTGTGCATATTGAACGGAGTAATGCGAGATTAAAAATTTTTAAAATACTAGGAGGAAAGCTTCAGTGGAATTTGGTACCTCATGTGGATGACATAATGACAATCATTTGTGGTATCACAAATTTATCTGCACCAATTTTGGCAAATGATAAATTCATTAAATAAATCTTACAAATTCACTTTTATGTTTATTATTTTATTCTTTTTGACAAATGTTATGCAGCATGTTTTTGTAGTATTTTTCTTTAACAGTAACTACTAATGACCTAACATATGAGTAATTATACGGTACATCAATAATTGCCATGCTTGAATCATATGAACAAAAAATTACAAATTTGCAATTATCTAGATTCAGTATTGCCATTCCTAGCTGAACTTGTGCATAGTATTTATGGTTTTCCTTCAAACAATATGTGTTTTCCTTGAATTGTAAATATTCTACTTTATTCAACACATTTCCTAATGTATCAGTAGCACCTATAAAAAGAATGTTATATAATGTCCCATGTATCATGCATTATATACCTGCAAATGGACATTTGATCTCAAGTAGTTGTTCGGGAACCCAATTGGTATTTACAATTACACCATCTGGTGAATATGCCAACCATGAATTAAATTCAGATACAACTAACCCTGTTTCGACAACTTCAAGCCTCGTAGTATTTCTGAAGACTTGCCGTGCAATTCCCTCATGTTCTATACCGTGTTTTGTAAATTTGTTTGAAAAATGTTTCTGTTGAAAGTATCGTTGAGACTTGGTCAACCAATTCTGTCCTTTATAGGTAAAATTTCATATATTCTTGACCCTGTTATTCAAAATTTTCGTTCAAAGCCAGTCCACCTTGGATTGCTTCGTATTAATCAAAATGTCGATGGTGTTTTTGGACATCATACGTTCACAAAAACGTTTACAGCACAAATCAACAAAATCTATATTTATTTGTGCTAGTTCCATCATAACTACTGACTGAGTGGCATGATTTAAAATGTTGTGCGCCATTTCATTTGACTCATCTTCCATTATTGTGGCTATGGCTGTATCATGGGAGAAGCCAACTTCCGTCTTCCTACCCTTTAAAATTAACAGTTATGTACATAAAAGGTGTACATACTTTTACTTACTGGTGTAACACTAGTGCAGAATTTGGCAACACAGCCACAAAATTATTCAATATTTTGTTAATGTGTTGCTATTCAACTCTAAAGCAGCATCAGCCTTTTTATGCATGCCATTTCTTTAATGGGAATTGGACGATACTTCTGTTGTGTCTTTCCCTTTTGTCTGGACCATGCAAGAGATATCCGTTTAAATCATTTCCAGCTTATCTAGTGATGTCCTAAAACCAGAATGTGAAATGCAAGTTCCTGCTAGCGATTTATATTATAACTTTGATGAAATACCTTGTACATAATAATAAAACAGCGGATATATGTTTGCATCTGCCACTATTCCCTGCTTTGCAAGAGCATATGAAACTCTTTATCAGCAATCTACCTTCTTGCAAAATAAAAGTTCCATTAATTTTGTGTGGTGAAGATTGGAGAGCAGTAGTTTGCAAACACATTGCATAAACATTAATGGGATTTTCAGTTTTTTGGGTTGTGCCACAAAGTATCACATGTCCTGCATTTAATACCTCTTCACCTTCATACACAACTCTTGAATTATCCGTTCCGTTAACATATAGAAAATAATCGCATATTGAAAATCTGCACTCCATAAGCTAAATGTAAACAGGTTATATTAGAAAAACACATATTTCTTTCATTAAAATTAAAATACACTTACTTCTCTTATTGTTTGCTTATTACACTAAATTAATACCGTTTACAGAATAAACACAATATAATAACTTTTTTATTAACGAAGAATCGGATTTGACCAACAGAAACAATCGCAATCGGTAGGTTAATATTTTCGAAAAGTTTTGCACTTGGCCACGATGGCGCTGCAATCTTAATTTTACTTCTCTATACGAACCATACGAATGAATGTGGTATCGTGAATCTGGATGATCAAAATAACAAGGGAACACACTGGATGGCTTACATCAAGGGTGATGGACATATTACATATTTTAATAGCATAGGACATATTAACTACTCTTAGAATTAATTCACTATTTTAAAAGTGATGGTGCGGAAACACGATTGATTATAACTTTACCAAGGTTCAAAGTTTCCATAACATTTGTCTCAAAAGTTTTGGCACAGATTATTATCTTCAGTTCTATAAACAAATATGTTTTATTTAAACTTATAGCTATCAAACATAATTAATAGACTAATAATTAACAAAATTGAGAAATTAAAGTAAATTAAGCGGTCCATAATTTTCTATGAACATCTCACATAAGTTCTTGGGCGGCTGTAGTATCTATCTCTCGAATATTTCTGTAAATCCTCCGTCTTAACTGTTCTTGATTTTCGGCTTACCTTCCTCCATCATACACTTTTATACTCAAAGGTGCCCAAAACTGTTCTATTAGGCGGGTCTGAGATAGATTAGGAGGATTGCCGTTTCGTGGTATGAATGGTATGTTATGAGCGTTGAGCTAGTTCTGAGTGTCCCTGACGTAATGGCATGATGCTAAGTCTGGCCAAAACATTATATCGCCTTGAGCATGATGTTCGTTAATGAAATCAATCAGTTTGACCATACAGCTCTGAATATAGCGCTGACTATCCAGTGCTTCGCCTCTTACACGCCCCACATAAAGCCTCGATAACCCTCTTACAGAAATCGCAAATTTTGCCTTTTCTTTATATTTAACATTCTCTGGCCAGTTTTCTATGTTACTTCTGAGTTATTTAGAGTAAAATATTTTCATCAATAACAATGAGTTTGTTGTTGGCGAAATGTATCCGCCTTAATGCCCGACAACATCGTGATATCCGTGCCAAGTGATTTCGGGTATCTTTTGGACATTTTCTTCTTTTCGATATTCTTGACTATTCCTAACCTATCCCTTCCAAACTGTATCCTTAGAAGTTATATACTCATTTGCTAATTTCCTTACCGACATTCCATCTCTATTTGTTGCTCTTATTACTAACCTGTCTGCTCTGGCTTGGGTAAAAGATCTGGCTCTTCCACTTTTTGGAAGATATATACATGGTATAATCTGTTCACAATCCGCTATTGTGCAATAAATGGTTCTGCGGGACATATTTTGATTTTCGAGTATGCGAAATATTTCACGCTTACGCATTTGTCCAAGTAGACTGTACTGTAAATACTTTTACAAAGATCTAATTTTAGTACAACTGATTACTAAAACTGAACTGTCTAAGTGCAGATAAGCTTTCAGAACATTTTTATTTCCAAAGCCAACCTAATATTTTATCATTCTCGAGTATTTTACATCCACTGGATTTTTTCCAAAACTTTTGAGACATAGGTTACATACAATTGCGGTCATTTAGTCTTACGATTTTTGGTCGTAATGTCATTTGCTGGTAAAAGCTGTGTCTTGCAAGCTAACTTTAACCCACCGATTTTTCTTGATAATGAGTCTGAATATGTAATGGGGTTGACTAGTTTTGAATCCTTTGATACCATAAAAACGTTACTTCAAAGAACAACCAACTCGAATTTAGAAAGGACAGAATTACAATACTACCAGTGCCATACGAAATCGCGGATGTGAATAAACGTATTAATTAGACGGTGAATGATGCTGGAGGATTTATCAATTTAGGAGCGAATAATAATACTACGAAAGCAATTATGAAAGCAACACATAACATTAACACTAATGTAGAAAATTCTATAGGACCAATGCTGGGATTTAGCACAACACTTTACAAGGGTCGGAGAGTACATACCTCTGATAATCCTATTAACATTATCAAAATTAATTCATTAATTATAGAGTTCAATCTAACAAGCGGTAGTTTTAAAAATGGAGCCATCACATTATTGATCAATTCTTTCCACGTGTACCAGCGAGTTATAGAATAATTCAATCCCCTCAACATGTCATATATTTACCTCTAAATACATCTACTATTTTAACCATAACACTTAAAATAGTAGACCAAGGGCGAGATCTCATCAATTTTAACGGAGAGGTCATAGCGATTGGACTACATTTAAAGAAAATATGGTGACGCGGTTTAACACATGTGCATGTAACCAGAGCAAGTCGAAGTTTTAAAGATCGATGTGTGGTAACGCGAGAGTCAGTAGGCGTAGGGCGATCAACGCATTGCCAGCGGAGAATAGAGCATATTTGCAGTATTACAATGAGTATATTACACGTTAACGAAAAAGTTGTCGTTGATAACGCTATAGTAAATTTCGAACTGCACGCCCATCAGCCATATACTATGAAAGCAACGATAAAATCAGAATACCCATTCACAAAGACATGTGACTTTATCATCAGAAAGTTATGTCTACGTAGAAGGAAGATCGTTGAGGAAGCATGGTACTGTCTCCAACACCGCTCACTTCGTTAATAATGGAATTTCATTTTTATTCCGTGAAATTCGATACGAAATGTATGGAATAGTGGTAGATTCCGTGGCTAAGGTTAGACTAACGTCAACAATAAAAGGATTGGTATTATTCACAGCGAATGATCTCGCCCGTCATGAAAATGCGGGTTGGTTTCCTATATCGTACAGCACACTAACAAATGCTCTCGGCTATTTTAATGTTTGTGTACCTCTGCGAATGCTACTCGGCTTTGTTGAAGATTACAACAAAGTGATTTTGAACATCATACACATCATACTCTCACGGAGGAAGCACTAAAATTTAACATAGATAAAATATATTGGAGCGTTCCATACATCATTCCAGAATTATCGGAGGAATTGGTGTTAACGAAGTACATTGATAAAAATGTAAATACTCCACTAGCATTTAGAAGTTGGGAAAGACACATATGCAGCCGTTCCAACAACAGATACGCATGGGATCAAAACATCTACTGGTGTAGAAACATCTAGATGCATTATTAGAGGATCTCAAACGGGCGAGAGAATAATGTTTCTCAAGATATGAGCAGATTCGATAAATGTGCACTAAGGAATATTAGGGCGTTCCTTAACACGGACCGTTATCCAAACGTCAATTTGGACTTTAATTATGGTAACAATTGCTTTGCTACGTTGTATGAAATGTTTGCTAAATGCCAAATGTCATACTATCAAAGATAGAACAACCATTACTTACAATTGACGACAGTCGCACTATCGATAATGTTAGAGTGCTCGAATCAAAAAGAGACATTGCAATCTAAAGCAGTGGTACTTTTTGTAAAATTCGAAAGATCATCCAACTCCATGATCTTTTAATTACACACAACGCGCTAACGAAGGCAGTAAGATAACTGTAATACGATGCCTGTCATAGTAGACGTACAAGGGTTTAAAATTTCAAAAGCTTTTATACCGAAGTAACTCGCAATTTTAAATCATCGTATCTATGTGATACGTTAGATGCGAAGAGTCGCCATCAAGCTACTTGATTAATGCATAACCAACACTGTATAACATGGGAATACATACCACACCAATTTCGAAGAGTTCTCAGTCGATTGATTCATCCAATACATATTATCTACGTTAAGAATAGAGAAAGCGGATTACATCAGAAAATTTGTGACCCAGTCCGTTATTGATCTTGATCAACATCGTGCTCTTCCTGATTTGTAACCAGTTACTATCATTGACAATCATGTCACTGTGTCATGTGTATCTGTACGATACTTATGTAATGCAGTAAACCTTGTACACTTTTTAATAAAAAATTGTAAATACTCATTATGTTTATTTTTTCTATATTAGTAAATTAGTATATAGTGTCTCGATAATGAATTGTTAATATATTTTCCACTGAAAATTTGCAACATTATTAAAACTAGCCAAACTGGAATGATCTATACTGTATCGTTTTTACATATTATCTTAAATGAATATATATTTTCTTAGTGTCGTTATGGAGGCAATATATACATATATCGAAGACAAGCAAGTGTCAGTCCCAAAAACTATTTATACCCTCTGCATCATACAAATTCATTTCTCTAGCAACCTCAATAGACCGCTCAACAGATCAACGTTCTCCAACTTTCTTAGCTCCTTTTCCTTTCTTAACTATTTGATCATCAGTAAGCTTTACACAATACGATTTTGATCTTGCACCATAAAAATGTCGAATAGCTTCCTGTACATACTCATGTTTGATTCTTTCGACGACAGAAGTATTAGTGGTAATACCATGTACATCGTTTTGATAGTTAGAGGTGTCATATTCGTGTAAATTATCCCGCATGTGTGCATACACATCATCAGTTGTTATTCTCGACTATTAAAGAGTCTATATCCGTATAGAGTAACTATATATATATATATATATATATATATATATATATATATATATATATATATTTATACCGCACTGGCGTAGAAGTGCACATGGTGACATGGCCTTTTATTTTTAAAACTCCTTCTCTATCTTTTTTTTGTTATACATTCTACTACATTCAGCCAAGTTTTACGCGGCCTACCAGGCCTGGCCTTACCTCTAACCTCACCCACATATATTTTCTTCGGTAACCTTTCGTTGTTCATTCTCTTAATGTGATCAAACCAACGTAATCATTGTCTTTTCCTCGCCACACTCCGTTATTATATACTCATTCCTTATCTTATTCCCTTTCATTTTTCCATATGTGCTCCTCATGAATCTCATATCCACGGCATTTATTTTTCTTGTGGTTTTTGACATACCCATGTTTCACTTCCATGCAGTACTGACGGGACAAACACGTCATTATAGATTGTTCGTTTCGCAACTAGGATCATGATTTCAGTAGGTATTATATACTCATTCGCACTTGGGCCAGAAAGTTGCGTGCGCAACCGTGTGAACCCAAATCCTCCATGGGGAGTCATATTATAGCAAGGGAAATGTATAGCAAGAAACTTATGTTATAAAAATCAGGCAAGTCTGTGAGATTCGAACCGTAGACCTCTGAAGTAACAAACGAGGACATTAACCGCTGCGCCACCAGCCCGTTTACAGTACAAACCTATAGATCATATATAAACAGTATATCTATAGCTTAGCGTACGCACACACCCCGACAAATAATGAACCTACAAGCACAGTTCCAAATGTGAGCTTAGAGATGTTACGTAATTGACGTATGCGTGTGTGTCTGTGTGACAGAGTGTGAAAGACAGACAGAGAGAGAGAGAGAGAGAGAGAGAGAGAGAGATTTTGAGCTCTTTGTAGCCTTAGGTGCTGTGTATAGTTTAAGTTAGACATGGCGGCAATTCCATAAATAAAACTCGGAAAAACTGCGGCGTTAATAATTGTTTTTTTTCACACTAACCGACACGATGACATACTGAATTAACTTGCTCCGTCGATGACAAATTATTTTGGATTAATACGCCTAACAGTTTAATTCTATTTACACGATTTATAAATAAATCTTGAAGGGCTAGATATGGAATAGCTTCATATCTTAAACTACACAAAAGTCTGTCATGTCCAAAACGATGTATTTTCACTTATCAGAGTTAAGTAATCCATGATTTTTGCTCCAAATATTAATACTATTCAAATCATCTTGTATTTTTTCATTACGTTATCTATGTTCATAATATCCACAAACATTACATGGTAACAGTTCCGGATTACATCCCGTATTCTGTTTACATAAATTACCTTGAGGTATTCCTCTCGACTGTTCTCCATTCGGAAAACTTGCCCGACTGAGTTCTGACACATTGCGTTCTTACATTTGGATAAAACTTGAACCAAAGTATTGCGGATTCTGCAAAGTTTAATGATTTCATGACGGCCAATAAAACATTACGGTCAATGCTGTTAAAGGCAGATTAAAGTCGAGAGATAGTAACACAGTTATTTTTGATTCATTAAAACGTTTCCTGATATCATCCGTTAATATGATTAAGAGAGTTTCTGTACTATGTGCAGGTCTGTACGCAGACTGAAACTTGTTTAGAATATCATAGAAACTTATGTATTCAGATATTTGGCGAAAAACGAGCTTGTCCAATATTTTCCCAATACCGATAAAATATTGATTGGTCTATATGACGAACATTCTGTGGGGGATTATGTGACAAAAATGTGTGTGTGAGAGAGAGGGGGTTGGAGGGGAGGAAGGAGAGAGGGAGAAGGAGGGAGGGATAGGGAAAGGGAGGAGGAGGAGAGAGAGAGAGAGGAAGGAGAGGGAGGGAGGGAGAAAGACAGAGACAGGCAGAGACGGAGACGGATACGGGACGGGGACAGGGACAGGGACAGGGACCAGGGACAGGGACAGGAACAGGGACAGGGATGGAGAGAGAGGGGAGAGGAGAGGAGAGAAAGAGAGAGAGAGGGAGAGGAGAGAGGTGAGAGGAGAGAGGCAAATGCCTCTCCTCTCCTCTCTCTCCTCTCCCTCTCCCTCTCCTCTCCTCTCCCTCCCTCTCCCTCCCTCCCTCCTCCCTCCTCCCTCTCCTCCTCCTCTCCTCTCCCTCTCCTCTCCCTCTCCCTCTCTCCCTCTCCTCTCTCTCCCTCCTCCCTCTCCTCCCCTCCCTCTCCCTCTCCCTCCCTCTCCTCTCCTCTCCCTCTCCCTCCCTCTCCCTCTCCCTCTCCTCTCCCTCTCCCTCTCCCTCTCCCTCTCCCTCTCCCTCCCTCTCCCTCTCCCTCTCCCTCTCCCTCTCCCTCTCCCTCTTCCCTCCCTCCCTCTCCCTCTCCCTCTCCCTCTCCCTCTCCCTCTCCCTCTCCTCTCCCTCTCTCCTCTCCTCTCCCTCTCCCTCTCCTCTCCCTCTCCCTCTCCTCCTCTCCCTCTCCCTCCCTCCCTCCCTCTCCTCTCCTCTCCCTCTCCCTCCTCCCTCCCTCTCCTCTCCCTCTCCCTCCTCTCCCTCTCCCTCTCCCTCTCCCTCTCTCCCTCTCCTCTCCCTCTCCTCTCCCTCTCCTCTCCCTCTCCCTCCCTCCCTCTCCCTCTCCCTCTCCTCCCTCTCCCTCTCCCTCCTCCCTCTCCTCTCCCTCTCCCTCCCTCTCCTCTCCCTCTCCCTCTCCCTCCCTCCCCTCCCTCCCTCTCCCTCCTCCCTCCTCCCTCTCCTCTCTCTCTCCCTCCTCCCTCTCCCTCTCCCTCTCCTCTCCCTCTCCTCTCCTCCCTCTCCCTCTCCCTCTCCTCTCCCTCCTCCCTCTCCTCTCCTCTCCTCTCCCTCTTAAATAGCAACCTCGCATAATGTAAGTTATCAATTTTATATTTTATATAACTTGTAATTTAATACCCATTGTAGAGATTTGACTGAGGAAGGAATAAAGAATTCGAAAGTTCTCAAATTAAGAAAAAGTCTTCTTTTCTTCCCTAAACCTTTTGGCTGCATCCCCACTAACTTAGTCTTTACTATATATATATATATATATATATATATATATATATATATATATATATATATTGAAATGGTAAAATATATTGAATTAATTAAAATTTCTAGAGTTATACGTTGAGGGAAATTATAAATATAAGATTCTATTTGTGCACCGGACTAGCTCAAATCTCTTTAGGGGATAGAATTCTGATTTGAAGGGAATAAATTTCTGGTTCAATATTATGTGAATTCCACGTTATATAAAAAATCCTATATGTTAAATGTACCTTAATAAAATTTATATTCAATTCAATGAACTCAAGTATAAAACTGTCAGATTTGTAAATGATGACTTCTTAAAATTGTAATTTTAACTAGGTAATTGAAATTAAAATTTGGAAATAAAACTAAATTTCTATTTGTTTTGCAGATGTTAACACAACTATTGTATAAACATTTACACCTATACATAAAAATAATAAGTGCAGGAAATCACACAAATAAAGATACAATTAACAGGGTTATGATTAAAAATTGACTCACAATGCGATGTTTTCATACAGCTGGTTCCAATTATTCATGTAAGATCCTTCCAATTGATGATCGAAGTTCTTGATCCACGAAGTTCGCTGCTGCAATACGTCCAATAACTTCACACTGGCCCTCGGATTGATGGTTGCTTTGTTGTGGTAAACGTTTTTATTATATGCTTCAAAGTTTCACCCAACCACAAAATTTTATTGATAATGATAATTATTTAGTTGTTTTAAGATTTTTCAAACTTATCGGTTTAAGTAATGTTCTAAGATTGTAGAAGTTTTAAATTATTATCACTTTCTTTTTAGCATCCGAATGGAATATTGATTATTAAAATATCGCAGCAGGAATAAAATACTAGTTAGAAGAAAAAAAAATGATTACAATTTTATTTTGGAAAACGTAACCACAAAATAAATTAAACAAACGAACTTTTTTAAAATCGTCAAACATTAATCGTAACAACTATGAAATTTAATTCGTAATGAATTTTGCGAACATGGACAAATATCGGTAACCTAGCTTTATTTTAACAACTGTAGGTTAAAAACAATTGTTTCTGAACTTCTCGTCTCTCCGTTAAACTTGTATTAAATTCTCCCGATAATAATTGTGGTTAAATAACTTACTTGTTACACAAAAACACTACACTTTTTTAAACTTTGCAAAACAACTGGAAAAATATAGAGAGAGTCTGCTCAGGAGTAATTCCTTTTATACCCTTCTGTTAGTAACCACCTTTTCATTTTTTTTTTAGAAATCCAAATAATGTAACCAAGTCTATGATTGGTCAGAATAAATTCGAAAACTTAACTAAATTAGAAATTATGCTATAACTTTTTTATAAAGCTATTGATTTAAATTTTGAAAACAGAAATGAAATCTGTGCTAAATTCTGCACAAATTGATACCCAACTTGATATAACTCGCTTAAATATTCTACGAATTGAGTTATTCTAAAATGAAATTGCTTATATCTAAAAAAGCTTACTATCTACACTTAAATTAATTACATATTTGTGATCTGGACGAAATTTTGTATTAGAAAACAATTATTATATGTCCAAAATCTTAAATTTAGAGGAAAATTCTGTTTAACATAATAAATTTGTATAGTCAACACCATTTCACAAAATTTTATGTTCAAATGACTTGTACAAGTTATATTACTGTATGGAAATGAGGAAAACCTCCTATTAATCACATTAACAAATCATTTTAAGCTCATATTAATCTAAAAAAACTATAAATTTGTAAAAAAACCTTAAATTTAAAACATAACCTAACTTTATTTTAAATATACAAATAATTTGCATTTAAAAACGTTCAAATCAACCAAAATGTTATCCATATCACTTATAAAATCTGTCTTTATCATATTCAATATTCACTTTGCTTGTATTGTCTAAATTTAAGTCACTTTAATAAACCATATTGTCTAACACACTTCTTCAAAAATCTAACATAAAAATGTATTTGTATGTAAATTTCTTTATGTAAAATTGTTTTGTACAACGTTCTTAATGTTTATTATGCACCACTTTGTTTACCGCACACCCTATATATATATATATATATATATATATATATATATATATATATATATATATATATATGTATAATGTGCATTGTTACGCTAGAATTATATGTAAACCCTACATTATGGGGAGAATGGCGTCATTACTGCGCTGGCGTAGTAAGGCTAAAACAGAAACTTTGGTTTTTATCGCGTTCATGATACCGGAGACAATTGAAATTGTTATGATATACTAAGTTATGTTGCTAGTTAATATTGCCGTTGTCATTGTTTTCATAACTTCCCTGAGAATTTATTTTTACGGAAATATAACCTCAACCAAAATTCTAATTATTTCTAATACCAATGCAGTCACTACTGTTCTAGTAAAATGTAACTAATGTAGAAGTTATTTCAAACAAAGTAGTGCCTTTTGAAAATCTAAAAAATGTTAATAAATGCCCTTTTAGGTGAAATTTAAAATCAACAGCGTAGTAGTGCACATTATACATATATATATATATATATATATATATATATATATATATATATATATATATATATATATATATATATATATATATATATATAGGGTGTCCGTTTTTCGAGCTCCAACGTGGAGATTTCAGTTATTTGAAGAGATGCAATGGCGGTTAAATTAGGGCAAAGTTGAGCATGTTGCTGCTCAATAATATGTCATTACAAAATTTCGGACACTTTCAGAGATTTTCGAGGTTTAAAAAAAACGAAATTTTCGATTTTCCTTTTTATACCGGAAACTGCAAAAGGTCGACGTTTTAAACATTATTAAGGCGAGAAATCCAAATATGTTATCGAACATTTCAAGGTATTTTAGATTTAGAGGTTGTAGTAGTTAAATTTGTTATTTCTTATGGCAGCCAAATGGGACTTTTACATTTTTGAATGAAGCTCGTTTTGCTGATTACAATATATAATATATCATATGGTATCTTTCAACTTCAAGATTCCCACCGAATTTGGATAAAATCGTTTTTGCGAAGAACATTCCTTTGTTTAAAAAATAAATCTTGATTAAATTTAAAAATGTATTATTTACTTTTTAAAAATGTATTATGCTTCATGGAAAAAATCTCTTATGAAGAAGAAAAGCAACAACCTGCTCAAAACCGTTTTCTAACAAACACAATTTCAGACACAAACATTTTGATCAAATTTAAAGTATTGAAAATTAAATTATTAATCCTAATAATAATAAATAAAAACTAATCTATAAATATATAATGAACACAACTGAAATAAGAGTGCTTTGGAAAGAACGTGTAATCTTTTGTTTAATATAAACACATCTTTGGCAGTTATCTTAAATTTTAGTAGTTGTTACTTTTTCATCGGTTAATTACAAATTTGTCGATAAAATGCCGCTTTTAAATGAAGAAAAATGAGATATCTTAGAAATTTATTACGGTTCGCATCGAAATACCCATATTACTACACAAACATACCTGGAGCGGTATCCAGAAAGGCAACAACGTGCTCAAAACTATGTTTTATCGCGGGCAGTTGTAACAACCCTTTTTCGTGTTGTACTAAATTATACTTTAATTTGAGATCTTTCATTCATTTAGTAGTAAATATAAGAAAAAGTTTTTAAGTTTTGCATTATAGGATTGAGGTAGGCAACCTAATTTGCATATCTTAATAGTAGATATCTTTTAAGTGAATATATTTCGTAAAGATTTATATTTCCCTTTCCTTAAAAATGGTATTCTGATCATTTATAGCCGCGCAACGCGTAATAACTTACTCTTTTGCGCAAATGCTTGGGCGCACTCCTGCATGATTTGTTCTGGGGGCCTCTATTTTTTTGGCCACTTCCTGCAGAATGTTGTAGCGGGAAGCATTGTTTTGGGTTATCCCTAACATTTTTGTAATAGTGCCATCAGTTTTGGTGGTAAGTTACCTTTTAATTCGTAATATTTAAAATTGAAACATCTGCTCTTTTGCAGGCACTATTTTACTATTATCACTACTATTATAACTATTATTTTTTTTAATTTTAATGGAACTTAATTTGCTTTACTTAATTATGCACGTTTTCTCTTCATTCTTATTGTATCAATTTGATTACCTTTTAAATTGGAATTTTTGATACAAGAACTTCAACAAATGCCATAAAATTATTGGATATAAAATTTTCATGAATAAATTTAAGAATAGTTCCAGTTTGGCGGTGTGGCTGGTAAAGATTGCCCAACATTTATGCAATCCTGACCTCACCTAGTTGACAATTCCGACTCATGTGAATCCTAAGGTTATAAAATGTTAAGTACAAAAATTAACGAAGTTATTTATTAATGAATTTTTTTATACTTTAAGAATAGTAATAAGACTTCTTATTTTTTAATCATCCATCAAGATGATAAATAAACTTAATTGCACGTTAATATTTCTTTTATCGTCATAAACACTATTATTGTTTATTAACTAAGTTTAACTGTTCCTATAACAAAGATAGTTTGGCGCTCGAGTTTTTCATTTCATTTTTTACTAATTAGGTTAAGGGAAAATAATTAAGCAAATTGGAATCAAGCAGCATTTTAGGTATTTGAGCAAATCAGTTTATTTGAACCTACCCCAATTTAATCAACGGACTAGAGTCAAAGGCACAAATTAGTGGTGAAAGGTTAGTATCTCAATTAGTTATATGATTTGTGTTAGGGAGAACTTTACCTAATTTCATTATTACGTTATTATAATATTCAAATTACATCATCACCACGTTTTGTTATTACAATTTGGCGTTATTTATTGAAAGTTATTATACAGTAAGTAAATTTCCAAAAATCTCCATAAATAATTTTCCAATAGATTCAGGATAATCTCTCTACTTCCACACGGGCCATAGCAGTAAATATCAATGCATCGCGACAGCCAGTATGGAAAGTACTAAAAACAATCAATATCGCCCATTCATAATTCAAATCACTCAAGTACTGCATCCTGGAGATCGTGAACGGCGAGTAATGTTTTGTAGGAATTTTATAGGTCAGTTGAACAAAATCCAAATTTCCTTTCTTACATCATATTTACTGATAAGTGTAAGTTTACAAATTCAGGTATGTTTAATCGTCAGAACGAACACGTCTGGTCTATCTGCATGAACATCAAGGACGTCGACCACAAATACGATTCGATTTATATGACAACACAACCATTGGTCCATACATTTTTGAAGACACTTTAACTGCAGATGGATACTCGCATTTTTTAAGGACATATCTCACTGATTACATTGATAATAATATTTGCCTCAACCACTTGAATAATATCTAGTTCCAACAAGACAGTGCTCCGCCACATAACGCTAGAAGGATAACTGATTATTTATCGCAATTACATTGGCCGTCGCCTTCACTGGAACTTTCTCCCTTAGACTACTATTTATGGGGAGCTCTGAAAAATTTTATTGACAAACCTGTACCCTATGATATTTATTATTTACCAAGAAAAATAATTACGACGTTAAGGAGCAAAATACGAAGAAGAGACATTTTAAGAGTGTAACGTTTGCTACAATAAATTTCTGGTTTGCTCTTGTTTGAGCTAAGAGACTCCTCAAATATATAAATAAAAAAAGAACTCTATATGACAATAATGATAAACTAAAAATGTATCCTGGTATAAAATAAGGAATAATAGATTATGAAATAAAATAAGTATTCTTGGTAATTCGTTCGTGAGTCACCGTTGACCACCAGGGCTTGAACTGGATGATCGAATATTTTGAGAATCACGAACAATCTATTATCAGGTGACATAGGTAAGAGCGTTGGTGTTGTTAGTGGTTGGTTAAATTCTTTAACTTTTTGTAGCCACCCGTGCCATTCCTTCTGGGATTTCATTGGTTTGTTGTAGTGGAGGTTCCCTTACTTCCTTCACTGGCGATGGTAGCTTTCCGGACGAGGACAGAGACAATCTTTGGATAACACTCCTGGTTTTCCACATCAGGAACAGAAAGGTTTGAAGTGGCCTGTACATCGGGTTCGTATATGTCCTTTCTCACCACAAGCCCAACACACATTTTCTCGTTTGTATAGTAAACTTGGGATCTCGACAGGCTTACTAATTTGATGTTTTGTAGCTTGAAAGGGTGCGATACTAGAGGTAGAGGGAGGATGGATAGTTTGAAAACGAACCCTAGGCAATCTCTCGTATTGGCTGGCCATCTCCAATAGCTCCGTATTAAAGTCTTGTTGTCGGATATACTACTTATATTCGGTCCTTAGGTTTTCGTATATTCGATCCAGTTGGCTAGTGGTAGTTAACCCTCCATGTCGACGCATTAACGTTAAAATGGAAGTGGTATAGTCTCCAGCTTTCCCCTATGGCCCTTGTACACGGTTTCGTATCTCTTCCTCAAGTTTTTGCTGGTAACGGGGTGGTAAAAACTATAATCAGAAGTCTCTTATGAAATCGTTCCAGGTAACCCAATTACTTCAATTATTCCTATACCACAGTAACGCATTATCTTTGAACAATTCAGGTAGGGTTCGTAGCATATCATTCTCAGGAATGTGATAACAACCTTGCAGTTCTTGTAACCTTTCAAGGAAGGACATTGGATCACTTATCCGATCATGCTTAATACCCTACTTGCGAACTCTGTAGCAAGTGTCCATAATTCTATTTGGAGCGCCGATCTGACTTGTATTGGATGGACCAGGTGCAATATTATTTGGTTCACTGTCCGCGAGGCGTGTGACATGTTCTGTAGGTGCAGATAGGTCTATTTGTCCTTCTCCTGTTCTCAGATACATGACAGTTCTCGCTTTGAGGTTATCATTAGTTCCTGTTGTGTCGAGGCGATATTTCTCTGCGTCTTCTTGAGTGTATACACCCATCCCACTCGCATATCTTTTACTTCAGATTTTACTTTTTTTGCTTAATTCTTTTTGTTTTTAGGTGCTGGACTGGTTGAAGATGTGAAAATTAATATGATTCTGGCTTTATCGTGGAAATGCTGGAAACTTTTCAAGTTTCGGATTCTATAGATGTTAATTTCAAGTTTACTGTAAAGAATAGTTAATCACTGCTTATTTGTAATTTGTGAAAACTTATGATTTTAAGTTTTCCTGTAAGAAAATGATTAATTATTTGAAACTTAAAAACACTGCTGTTTTCCCCTACTTATTGGTAAAATACTTGTAGTTTTAAGTTTTCCTGTAAGAAAGTAGTTAATTATTTGGCAACTAAAACACTTTTGATGTCCACTAATTATTTGTAACTTAAAGCACTATGGGTTTTTCTAATTATGTGTAAACTATCAACACTTTTTGTTTTTGTTTGTTAAACACTAGACGTTTTGAAATCTTTAACACTTATAGTTTTAAATTTCTCGTATCAAAATCTATGGTGTCTATGTTAATACTTAATTTTCTTCTGTGTGCGAGTTATTAATCAGTAAGTACCACTAAATTTAATTGGTATCCTGTCAAAGAATGATAAATTTTTTTTCCACCTATTATTATAACAGAATTGGTTTTATACCTAGTTCTCTGAAAAGAAGAATTGTGATTATTTGCTGTAAAAGAAAGATTATTTATTTCTATGTTACGTGGGCTTCTTTCTGAAAGAAAGAGTTATTTATTTTATATCAACTACACCGGCTTGACTCTGAAAATTAAGAAATTAATGCTGGTGCAATTATTTCGGCTTCTTGCTGAAATTCAAATATAGTTATTCCCTGTGTTTCTGGAACGTACTTGTGTGAGTTGTATTATTTGTCCTATTTAACAGGGATTGATAATTACCTTCTGGTGGCCGAGCCCCTACGTTGTTAGGCGTCAATTGTAACGTTTGCTACAATAAATTTCTGGTTTGCTCATGTTTGAGCTAGGAGACTCCTCAAAGGCGTGATTCAGCCCCCCTTACTCTTTTGTGGACAATTGTTATTACAACTCAAACTATTAATATGCGTTTATTCAGGACTATAATTACAAAGATAAAGAAAAACTCTATACGACAATAGTAATCAACTAAAAATGTATCGTGGTATAAAATAAGGAATAATAAATTATGAAACAAAACAAGTATTCTGGTTAACTCGTTTGTGAGGTACGCCACTGTCACTTTTCATGTGCGCCGGTTTCACCCTCTCTGGAGAATACTAGAAAATATCGGTCAGTACGAATTTTATATTCTTATCAATGAAAATTAATGAATGATTAATTACTTGTAAGGTGATGTGCTTTTGTGTAATTGTTTTATTATAACGGAGTGTGGTTGTATGGGGAAGTGTTACAGGTGAGTATGGTTTATACTTTATATGTTTTTGTCAATACTTGGGTTATGATCGACCATGTGTTTTACCAATATATAATTACTAGGATTGGGGAAGTGAAGTATAATCAAATACTTATAGGGATATATAGGGGTAGTTTTGGCTGATTAATAGGTGGATTCGGGAAAGTATGGGTATAAATCCATGTGCGCGGGGCCTTCACCTCCAAACACTGTTTGCCTGTACGGGAAGTCACTTAAAGGTTAGTAATTACTTTGGGAATTGATTATACGCACGGGGCTTCCACCACCAGGCATATACCGACGTCGATCTTTATAATTTAAACTTTTATGTCGGGGCCTTCACTTCCAAACGTTAACGATTCAACCTATAAATTATTTAAATTGCTTTTCACTCTTGTGGTAGTGTGTGGTTGTTAATTTAGGTCATTCGTACCCCTTGCTAGAAAATACGGAGTTAATCACCTCCGGCAATTCCAATAAAGTGTACTTATAGCAACTTTACACCAACAACTCGGGGCTTTGACCTCCAAGATGTTTTGGGTTAGAAGTGCCTCTGAAGACGGTTTTTGGGATAGATATGCAGGTATTAATCAAAAGGGTAAATGTTTATGAATTATGGTTGAACAAGGGAGAAGTTATCGGGGTGGAAAGTAGGTAAATCAGCAAAACTAGCAGATTGGGTCAAAGAATGTAAAGTTTTATGTATATCAGGTTAAGTATGTGTGAGGATGTTAAGTATGATTCTAATATGTCTGGAAGGGTTGTGGTAATAAGTAACCAGAGAGAAGTGTTAATTAATTAGGTAACAGGTATCTAGTCTGAATAATGGAGGTGTAAATGTGTTTGGTTGTACAAAGTGTATGTGAGTGTCAGATTTGTTAATAAGTAAGTGTAATGTATCTGATAGAATTAAAAATTGTATGTTGAGGATCGGGTATATATTGGGGAAAGGCTGGAGGGGAACAACTGATATCATTTTTAAATAGTGATAGAGCAGTTGCGGAAGTAACTAGGAAATAAGTTTTGATAGGAATTATTTCTAGGAAAGGAAAATCCGTAAGGATTCATCGGGATCATTACCAGAGAAACACAACATTTAAGGAAACGCATAAACCTATATTTAGAGGTCGATGGTGAACCCTTTGAGCATCTGTTATAATGCTTCTTCTTTCAGTTATGTTCATTACACATTCATAGTTTAGGTTTTATCTATTGTTATTAGGATTAACTATTTAATTTTAAATACTTCAAATTTAATCGAAATGTTTTTGTCTGAAATTGTGTTTCTTAGAAAATAGTTTTGAGCAGGTTGTTGCTTTTATTCTTCATCAGAGAATTTTTCCGTGAAGCATATTAAATTTTTAAGAAATAAATAATACATTTTTTAATTTAATCAAAATGTATTTTCTGAACAAAAGAATGCATGATCTCCAATGCACCATATTTTGAGGGAATCTTGAAGTTGAATCGTACCATATGATATATAACTGTAACCAGCAAAAGGAGCTTTATTCAACAATTTTAAATCTAATATGGCTGCCATAAGAAACTACAAAGTTAACTCCTATAACTTCTAAATCTAGAGTACCTTGAAATTTTCGTTAACATATTTGGATTTCCTTTGCTTTTTCGGGATAAAAAGGAAAATCGAAAATTTCCGCTTTTAGGAAAAATCTCGACAACCTCTGAAAACATCCGAAATTTCGTAATGACGTATTATTGAGAACCAAAATGCGCAAATTGCCCCAATAGAACACACATTGAGTCTCTTCAAATAACTGAGATCCCCATGTTGGGGCTGGTAATGTACATACACACACGCACGCACGCACGCGCTCACGCGCGCACGCACGCACGCAGGCACGCACACACGCACACGCACACACGCACGCACACACACACGCACACACACACGCACGCACACACACACGCACACACACGCACGCACGCACGCACGCACGCACGACACACACACACACACACACACTACAAATATATATATATATATATATATATATATATATATATATATATATATATATATATATATATATATATATATGCGTATTTGAATGTGTGTGAGTGGGTGTGTGTACTTTGTATGAGAATGTGAAGGAGCACAATCTTGTTGAAAGGTGACTTGCAAGTATCTAGGTCCATTTGAGATTTCTTCTAAAAGTGTTGGACGTATGGTTTATCTCAAGAAATTCTCACCCACGTTTATTTTCTGAGGAAACTGAGCATGTCCCTCCCTAAAAATGTATCCATTTTCAGAAAATGAAATTCTTTGCCAGTTAAACCGATTATTTCGAAATTTGTTAGGATGAGTAGTAAATTGAACCTAGCTGTCATTTTGGCATTTAGAACTGTCATTTGTATATGAAAAATAACTAACTTGATTATTATAAAAGAACAAGTTTCGTTAAAATCCTTTCAATGGTTCAAAACGTAAAGAATGGGTGGGGGCGACGGACTTTATATCCTCACTGTATAAACGAGAATATGAATAAATGAAAATTTTCATCCCTTTTTAATATATACCCTTTCCTTTGAGTAAGTTTTTAAAATAAAAGATGGGTTGTATTGTATGCACTTCCAATAGCCAATAAGATAGACAGCAGTCGTTTCATGAAAATAGCCATAAGAAACGGTATCAAAAAAACGCCCTTGCATTCTGTAATCAAGCATTATTTTCCTGTGAAATAGTAAAAATCATTACTTTGTTAAACATTTATTACAAAAGTGGTAGAGTAAGATACAAAATCTATAGGTTTTCTGCCATACCCAGTCCCACCTTTATTCTAAAGGAAATAACTCATTGAAGGAAAATAATTGAAGAACTGTGTTAAAATATATTTGAAGCATACTACCGAAAGTTTCACCTGTCACACCACGAATTTGTTCAAATCCAACGTCAATATTTTCATTAATGGCTTGATTTAGAGTTCGAGTCAACTCTTCATTCCCGTTTATTAAATTTGTATAGTACACACTTGCACTATCTACCAGTTCAAGTTCAAGTGAAACGTCATCTACTTCTACAAACGTTATGGAGTTTTTTGTGTAGTATTTTCCATTGAGATGGGCATTAGCTAAGAGGTTGGCTGGAAACGTTAATTATCAAGGATAATTAAGTTGAGGTACTATATTGACATTCACAATATACTTACTAGCATTAATATCGTATAGACCAGTTGAATCTATTTCAAATAAAAGAATTTGTCCGGTAATTTTATAGTTTCCCCTTAATCTAACGTTTGGAAAGAATAATGTAACTGTAAATTTCGGTTTATCAAAATTTAATGTAATGTTTTTTATTTCAAAGTCCATAAAACCGTTCGCTATTTGATCCCATCCTTTAAACGTAAATGAATTTGCACCGCTTGAATTTGCGCTAAAATCAAAAAAATGTAAAGGATCACCTGGGGGCAAATTCATTTCTGGTATCCCTTCCACTAGATATGGTTGAATTTGATTGATTGCAGTAATTAAGCATTGTGAGAGATCGGGATCGTTTCTTTTACATAGAGTAATGTGAGAAGCTGAAATAAAAATTTTAGGTTTAAAACATTTTCTGAAAAAACTCAATTCATATCTTGTCTGTGTAATACAACCTAACGTTAGCGATAGTTTTGTTATATTGGGCAACACAGGTTTAGGATTTTGTAGGTTTTCATGTATCTCAATCACATAAACATTATACTTACGAATTTGTTTTAAAACTACTTCACCAATAAATAAACATGAAATAATATTTATTAACACCAATTTCTTCACATTATCCATGATTAAATATTGACCTTTTAAGAAAATAAGTTGTATTTGAGATTTTAATATTTAAATCTTCATTTTTATAAGCACAGATGTTTAATTAATTGTAATTACCTCAAGGTAAGAAATAATAAAACAAGTTTTTCATGCAATTTTTTTGCATATTGCGACCTTTGAAAGTGTCATATTGTAATTTTTTTAAATTTTATTGTTGAGATGCAACTTTTCTTAACTTTTTTTGTTAGCAGTTTCAAACCGCAGGTTCACTGTAAAATGTACGATTGGGCAAAGCAATACGTATGGGTATAGTACGGTTAAACTAATTTATAGGCTAAATGGCATACCGTTCGACTTAATTTTAAATGAATATGGGGAAAATTGCTTACATATTATGTATTCAATGTAAAATCATAACATATTCAGATACTATTACAGGCATGTGTATATATTTATCATTTATTAATTAAAAATCGTATTTCTGGTTTTTCTTGATCAGAATACGTTAAGCTGGTTAAAGTCAAACAGAACTCTACTGCAAGCATATAATTTAATATTATTATTCAAAAAGGTATTAGACAAACATATGTAACATTAAATATAAAATGTTCAAAATTTTTTTATGAAACGCTCAGTTTGTCCCGTTTCACATGTTCTTCAGATTTTAAGTTTGGTCCTGGAACAAAAAGTAATTTATCCTTAACCAAACATCAGCGTCGTGTAAGTGACGTTCATGGGACTGAAAAACATTACTCTAAACCTATTACAATTAAAGTAAATCTATTAAAACTACAGTAAATTCTCAAAAATGTTTCCATAAACTTGAATGCATTTTTGTGCACTATTGCTCTTGTTGCTTTTCGTAGTTCAGCAGGGGTGTGCTTTATAGCCCATTTGCTGAGCATGGTTCTGTATGTCACTCATTTACCAGAGAATCACCCAATTGGAGGTTGTTGGTAATGGTCTAGTGATGGTAAAAAACGTGGGTGTCAGTCTCAGTGAGTGGCCATTTTGGAGAACCGACGCCATCTTTAATTTCAGTATCTCAATATATAGTGAATTTTGAAAATGCATCAGGTAGGCATGTAAGGTGTTATTTTATATGTTTTTGGGGGTGCTGAAGACGTTACGCATAGTATAAACACTGGAAAGTGGTTACCAGTGGCGTAATCAGCACCAGAAATTAGGGGGAGCAGCGGATCTGTAAAAAATGTGGGTATTCTTGTTGCATATTGACCTGAACTTGATTTTACACAACTTATACATCTTAGAATGTGTCATATGCGCTGAAAATATGAAAATTGTTTAGCTCATGTCACCCTGGGCCTAGGCCTACAATGGTCTGCTGGTTACTAATCTTTAGCTTTAAGACAGACGCTGAAAACGTTTAAGGGGAATCAGTACAGGCCTAAAAGTAGGGGTTTCGTAGTTCGGCAATAGGGCGCGTTGTGTTCATGTTACATAGGTGAATGTATCATAAAAAATTTAGCTCGTGAGTTTTCCGTACTAATGACTGAAATTTTTTTTCGCCCATCATGCTTTCCTTTGTGTCTTATATCGTACATACGTCCCATGAAGAACGGTAAAGACATTTTTCAGAGAGGCAAATAATGCTTTTTAAAAGCGAACGGGTAAAACCAGTGTTGCAGTCAGTATCCTATTGTTGGGTTTCTTGCTTGTTCTTATTTTTTAGGGTGCTGAACGCGTAAAACACATTTTAACAAAATTTTAAACATATAAAACTGAAACCATACCCATTATATTACGTCAAATAATTTTTAGAGTAATTATTATTTACAAACAACAACACCTTTTCCTGTACAAAAGACAAATTTTGGTCTTCTAGTTCCAACAAAGTCAAATTTCAAGAATGTTTCCAATCGTGTGTACTAGAAAAATGCAGTACTATATGGCCAAATATGCAGGTTTTCTGCAGAGCAACATCTTTTCCTAACTCAACCACATGCATGTCCACACAGCAAACCGGTTTAAGACAATCTCACGAAGAACTACAATTTGCCATGTTAGAGGAAGCAGATCTCCGTATTATGCCCCATATTAAACATGCAACAAACAGAGGGTATGATAGAGTGATGGTATTATCGAATGATACAGACGTTCTGGTTCTTCTGTTATATCATTGGACTACCTTCAGGAATCTTGGCTTGAAGGAATTGTGGATTCGTCTAGGTGTTGGAGCTACGACGCGCCAAGTTCCCGTTCATTTAATGGCGGAACGAATTGCAATATGTCATGTACTTCCTGCTTTACACTTTCTAACAAGGTCAGACTGCACTAGCAAAGTAGGTACTAAACATGCCGGAATGGCAAGTACACCCGAAGCATTTCTCACAAACTTCGGAATTCCTGCAAGTGAAGTTGTAATGGAGCAGTCGATACAATTAGCAGAAGAATATCTCGTACAAGTTTTGAAAAAGGGATCTAATTGTAAAACAATGGACGCATTACGAATGTTTCTTTACACACATGGGAAAAACATTTCCATAGAAGATCTCCCACCGACCAGTGAATTAATTAGATCCCCCTCTTTTTAAGGGCCTACTACAACACACATTTGTATGTAACATGTTTAAATGATGCCATCACGCAACTTGATCCTATACAGTTTGGTTACGAAGATGTAGGTGATTGTCTACAGCCCTCACGTATAACTTCACTGTTTCCTCCCAGCAACGAAATTGTGCCTAGTTGCTCATGTCTAAAGTGTGCAAGAGATTAATGTTTGTGTTTTTCAGCTGGAATATCTTGTTGCATTTACTGCCATTGCAGAAGTGTAGCCATTATTGATTGTCGTAATAAGTATACTAATATTGCAACGTAAATTTTTACCTCTGCTGTTTAAGATTTTAGATATAAGGAGTCATAATATATTGTTTTTTGTTATAGATTAGTCATGTCCTATACTTAAACTACTTCGTGATGTCATTGATTTAGTCATTTTATGTTACTTCGTGTTTTATGAAACAATGTATATCTGAATAGTACAGAAATAAACGATGTTGATTTGTATCTGTCTTACTAAATAAACTAGTAACCACTTTTCAGTATTTATTCCATCGGGAACGTGTTCAGCACCCTAAAAAACATATAAAATGACACCTCACATGCCTATGCTGTGAATTTTCAATTCGCTTCAAAGATGGCGTCCATTTTCCAAAATGGCCACTCGCACAGACTATCACCCAAGTTTTTTTCAGTCACTGCACTATTACCAACAATATCCAAATGGGTGAATCTCTGGTAAATGAATGACATACAGAAGTATGCTCAGGTAATGGACTGTGTATATATTGCTTATAGCCTGCATTGCTTGTATATATATTGCGTGACATGAGCTAAACGTGCGTGCGTGCGTGTGTGCGTGCGTGCGTGCGTGCGTGCGTGTGTGCGTGGATGCGTGCGTGCGTGCGTGCGTGCGTGCGTGCGTCGGTGCGTGCGCTGCGTGCGTGCGTGCGTGCGTGCGTGTGTGTGTGTGTCTGTGTGTTTGTGTGTCTGTGTCTCCTGTGCGTCTGTGCGTCTGTGCGTCTGTGTGTCTGAGTGCCTGTGTGACTATGTATTGTGTGTGTGTGTGTGTGTGTGTGTGTGTGTGTGTGTGTGTGTGTGTGTGTGTGTGTGTGTGTGTGTGTGTGCTGTGTCTGTCTGTCTGTGTGTCGTGTGTCATGTGTGTCTGTGTGTCTGTGTGTTTGTGTGTCTGTGTGTCTGTGTGTCTGTGTGTCTGTGTGTTTGTGTGTCTGTGCGTCTGTGCGTCTGTGCGTCTGTGCGTCTGTGTGTCTGTGTGCCTGTGTGACTATGTATTTGTGTGTGTGTGTGTGTGTGTGTGTGTGTGTGTGTGTGTGTGTGTGTGTGTGTGTGTGTGTGTGTGTGTCTGTGTGTCTGTGTGTCTGTGTGTCTGTCTGTCTGTGTGTCTGTGTGTCTGTGTGTCTGTGTGTCTGTGTGTCTGTGTGCTTGTGTGTCTGTGTGTCTGTGTGTATGCGTGT
Source organism: Vesta saturnalis (assembly GCA_036346205.1). Lineage (NCBI taxonomy): Eukaryota > Metazoa > Arthropoda > Insecta > Coleoptera > Lampyridae > Vesta > Vesta saturnalis. Next base: position 85,098 of record JARFJB010002541.1, read on the forward strand.
CTGCGTGTCTGCGTGTCTGTGTGTTTGTGTGTCTGCGTGTCTGTGTGTCTGTGTATCTGTGTGTCTGTGTGTCTGTGGGTTTGTCTATCTGTGTGTCTGTGTTTCTGTGTATCTGTGTGTCTGTGTGTCTGTGTGTCTGTGTGTCTGTGTGTCTGTGTGTCTGTGTGTCTGTGTTTGTGTGTCTGTGTGTCTGTGTGTCTGTGTGCTGTGTGTCTGTGTGTCTGAGTGTCTGAATGTCTGTGTGTCTGTGTCTCTGTGTGGTTGTGTCTCTGTGTGTCTGTGTTTCTGCTAGTCTGTGTGTCTGTGTGCCTGTGTGTCTGTGTGTCTGTATGTCTGTGTGTATGCGTGTCTGCGTGTCTGCGTGTCTGTGTGTCTGTGTGTCTGCGTGTCTGTGTGTCTGTGTATCTGTGTGTCTGTGTGTCTGTGGGTTTGTCTATCTGTGTGTCTGTGTTTCTGTGTATCTGTGTGTCTGTGTGTCTGTGTGTCTGTGTGTCTGTGTGTCTGTGTGTCTGTGTCTGTGTTTGTGTGTCTGTGTGTCTGTGTGTCTGTGTGTCTGTGGTGTGTATCTGTGTGTCTGAGTGTCTGAATGTCTGTGTGTCTGTGTCTCTGTGTGGTTGTGTCTCTGTGTGTCTGTGTGTATGTGTTTCTGCTAGTCTGTGTCTGTGTGCCTGTGTGTCTGTGTGTCTGTATGTCTGTGTGTCTGTGTGTCTGTGTGTTGTGTGTTGTGTGTTGTGTGTTTGTGTGTCCGTGTTCTGTGTGTCTTGTGTCTGTGTGTATGTGTGTCTGTTGTCTGTGTGTCCTGTGTATCTATAAGGTTTTGGTTACTTATTTTGTGGGTATAATTTCTTCTGCTGTGTTGTTTGTTGGTTCTGTGGTCTACAGTGTTTGTCTGTTGGTTTGTCTTTGTGTGTTCTGTGTTTCTGTGTCTGTGTGTCTGTGTGCTGTGTGTCTGTGTCTGTGGTCTGGTGCCTGTGTGTCTGTGTGTCTGTGTGTCTGTGGGTTGTGTGTCTGTTGCTGTGTGTCTGTGTGTCTGTGTGATGTCTGTGTGTCTGTGTTCTGTGTGTTGTGTTCTGTGTGTCTGTGTTTCTGTGTCTTGTGCTGTGTGCCTGTGTCTGTGTGTCTGTTTGGGTTTTTTTTTGTATTGTTTTTTTTTTCGTCAAAAGTTTGTATATTAGGTAATTTTTTGTAATTTGTTAGATTGTTTTTCAGCTTGGTTTGTTTTTGTGTGTGTCTGTGTGCCTGTGTGACTATGTATTTGTGTGTAGTGTGTGTGTGTGTGTGTGTGTGTGTGTGTGTGTGTGTGTGTGTGTGTGTGTCTGTGTGTCTGTGTGTCTGTGTGTCTGTGTGTCAGTGTGTCTGTGTGTCTGTGTGTCTGTGTGTCTGTGTGCTTGTGTGTCTGTGTGTCTGTGTGTATGCGTGTCTGCGTGTCTGCGTGTCTGTGTGTCTGTGTGTCTGCGTGTCTGTGTGTCTGTGTATCTGTGTGTCTGTGTGTCTGTGGGTTTGTCTATCTGTGTGTCTGTGTGTCTGTGTGTCTGTGTGTCTGTGTGTCTGTGTGTCTGTGAGTCTTTGTGTCTGTGTGTCTGTGTTTGTGTGTCTGTGTGTCTGTGTGTCTGTGTGCTGTGTGTCTGTGTGTCTGAGTGTCTGAATGTCTGTGTGTCTGTGTCTCTGTGTGGTTGTGTCTCTGTGTGTCTGTGTTTCTGCTAGTCTGTGTGTCTGTGTGCCTGTGTGTCTGTGTGTCTGTATGTCTGTGTGTATGCGTGTCTGCGTGTCTGCGTGTCTGTGTGTCTGTGTGTCTGCGTGTCTGTGTGTCTGTGTATCTGTGTGTCTGTGTGTCTGTGGGTTTGTGTATCTGTGTGTCTGTGTTTCTGTGTATCTGTGTGTCTGTGTGTCTGTGTGTCTGTGTGTCTGTGTGTCTGTGTGTCTGTGTTTGTGTGTCTGTGTGTCTGTGTGTCTGTGTGTCTGTGTGTCTGTGTGTCTGTGTGTCTGAGTGTCTGAATGTCTGTGTGTCTGTGTCTCTGTGTGGTTGTGTCTCTGTGTGTCTGTGTGTCTGTGTTTCTGCTAGTCTGTGTGCCTGTGTGTCTGTGTGTCTGTATGTCTGTGTGTCTGTGTCTGTGTGTCTGTGTCTGTGTGTCTGTGTGTCTGTGTGTCCGTGTCTCTGTGTGTCTATGTGTCTGTGTGTATGTGTGTCTGCTTGTCTGTGTGTCCGTGTGTAATCATCAATAAAGGTTTTGGTTCAACATTAATTATTGAATGGGTATTAAATTTTTTCATTTCTGACAGATGGTTGCAGATTTTGTAGTGCTTTAACTGTGGATCTAACAAGTGCTTTAGCTCTGTGTGGTTGTGTCTCTGTGTGTCTGTGTTTCTGCTAGTCTGTGTGTCTGTGTGCCTGTGTGTCTGTGAGTCTGTGTGTCTGTGTGTCTGTGGGTATGTGTGTCTGTATGTCTGTGTGTCTGTGTGTCTGTGTGTCTGTGTGTCTGTGTGTCTGTGTGTCTGTGTGTCTGTGTGTCTGTGTGTCTGTGTGTCTGTGTGTCTGTGTGTCTGTGTGTCTGTGTGTCTGTGTGTCTGTGTGTCTGTGTGTCTGTGTGTCTGTGTGTCTGTGTGTCTGTGTGTTTGTGTGTCCGTGTCTCTGTGTGTCTATGTGTCTGTGTGTATGTGTGTCTACTTGTCTGTGTGTCTGTGTGTAATCATCACTAAAGGTTTTGGTTCAACATTAATTATCGAATGGGTATTAAATTTTTTCATTTCTGACAGATGGTTGCAAATTTTGTAGTGGTTTAACTGTGGATCTCACAAGTGCTTTATGTCGTCCTAAATAATTTTCAAAGGGAAAGGATGAGACATTGTTTAAGGACCCAAAATGATCTGCATCGTCACTTATATGACACAAATTATAGACGTTATAAATTAGAAAGTATTTACCATAAAGATTTTCGCAATGTTGAACAAAGATTCTTAGTAAGTTCCTGGCACAAGAAATACCCAAGTTTTTATTTTTAATATGAGAATCTGACAATAATATGCTTATGCCATAATGAAATAATAAAAAATGTTCATAGACAGCAGTTTCTACTATATCATCTTTTAAAACAAGTGGACCAACATACAATAAAGAGGTACGTAAATCAGTTGCCTTCCATCGTGGTAAATCAGTCAAAGACCGTAGTTTTCTGTTAAAATCAATAGGAATGTATGGTTTTAATGCAAGTAGATGATCTGAAATTAATATTACTACGTTTTGATGCTAAAGTCTAACATTTAATGAGCCACTTATCCAAGTATTAAGTAATTTCCGCATTACTCCCAGACATACACCATGCATGTAATCAATCGGGAAGTCTGTAACAAATCCAATCGGAAGATTAGTAAGAGGCGAAATTCCTAGGTGATGGTCTTCATCAGTTTGGTCTAGAAACGACGCATTTGTCCTTCTGGGAGCATTTATTGATCTAAGGATTACTTGACCTTGGACATATTCGCCCTGCACTATACAACGTTCACATGCAGAGTATCCACTATGTGATTTTATACGATTCAAAAAGGATCTCGCTGGAGCATCACTAACAAAACTATGTATCTTTATCACATATTTTTTATCTTCAATGCATACTGTTACCAATATATCCTTTAATTCCTTCAAAAAATCATCTAAATAACTTTCTAAAGGTAATGGATTAGACATACCACAAAAAATGCCAATGGGAAAAATATTAGATTTGTAATCAACAACGATACCCAATATAGGCCATAATCGAGTGCTTGTACTTTTAAATAATAGGATTCCATCTATATTGAACGAAATATTTATTGTGCCTCAATTATAATTTGGATGATTTATAAGAAAACTGTTTGATTGATTCAAAAGAACTAATAGTGTACGGCAATCTAACGGAAATTCCGGATGAAAAGGAGACAAACCATGAAGCAACGACGTCACTGCACTATGTGATACTTTAGATGTGGTAGCCCAATTCCTTAAGACTGTACTAACAGGTAGATTATTAGGTTCGCCAGTTGTAGATGGTTGAATATTTACATTACCTGCAACATTAAAATTGTGAACAGGCTCTTCAAAAAGTTAAATGAAAATTGTTTACTAAAATTTTCTGTGGAATTATTTGCTAAAGCAGTTTCATCATTACTGACATCAGTTTTAGCGTCATTGGCTTCCGCATTATTTATAACGTTATTAACATCAAAAGTTGTCTCAACATGTTTAGAAATAAATTGATTCTTTTCTATATAATTGTGTATTACCTATAATTTTAATTTTTTGCTTAGAACTACTCATGATGATTAAAAACATATATTCCTAATTGAAGTTAGTTCTTCTTCTTTAATTCTAAGGATTCCCGTTGTGGAGCATGCTTCAGCCACACTTTGTTGTTCCAATTACATCTTGGCTGCTGCAATCCGAATCGTCATCCATAAATTTTTTTGGTGGATAACGTCGCCTTTTCTTATTAGCCACTTCTTCAACATCTGTTTGAACATCCGAAGTGTCTTCGGCTAATTTAATTTTTTTTGAGCCTCTAATAAGTCATCTGAAAATAATTATTTTAGTAATGAAACAATTATTAGTTTCACGTATTAAAAGCACAGTTAAGATAACACAAAAATGGCGTCTATTCGTGTAATGTAAAATTAGGTTAAAAGAGTCATACGCGCCTCATATACGTGCTTTAAAACAATCATACGCGTGTGCTTACCGGGTTCAGTATATAAGAATGAGATACAAAAATTCTGCAAAAATTTCACTTTCGGAATTCTAGTTTATAAATTTTCATATTATGTTTACAATAATTATTTTTAAATTAAAAAAAAATAGTCGTTGGCATTTTAAAAATAGATGTAATAATATTAAGTGCAAGATGAATTAATTTCTAAAACAACTGAAAAGCATTGATTGGGAACCGAGTTAGAATATAACAGTAAGCATGACGTCATTTTTATGTAGTCATAGAGACGTCATTAAATCTAAGTCATATGAACGGCATTGTTTGGTCAATGACGTACTATACCAAAAACTCACCTTAATATAACGTCATGGTAACGTGTTCATGTTTGCTGGGTTAATGTAATAGTTCATTCAAATAAATTAATAAATTACATTACAATTATTATTATTATAACATGGCGCAGTCGAAAAAATCATTAAATAATTCAAGAAAGTGAAAAAAAGGAAAGAATCTACGAAATATTAGAAGATTTCAGTTTTGAGGTTAGGACCACGTGCATTATTTCTAGGTTACTGGATTAACAAGGATATTTTGATGGTAAATGGAAAACTTAAAGCAACCTAAGTCAATGTCACTGCAAGGAGACCAAGGAATTAACTGGAAAAATTTTACAAATGCATTCAACCTATATTCAATTGCAACGAGATGTACACAAAAGGGATCGGAAGTACAAAGCAGCTGTATTACTACACTGTATAGGTGAAGAAACATTGGACATAATCGAAACACTAGGTGTAACGGAGGCAGAAAAAAAGGATCCGTGTAAAATTATTACAAAATTAGATAGTTACTTTTTACCAAAAACCAACGTTAGTGTTGAACGACACAGGTTCAATACGAGAACCCAACAAAAAAATGAAACGTTTGACCAATACTTAAACGATTTAAGGAAAATGGCGAGCAATTGTGAATTTCAAGAGTTAAAAGATGGTTTAATCAAAGACCGAATAGTGTGAGAAGGCGGTAAATTGAGACTTTCAAGCTGAGATGTGATGTCATCATCGCTCTTTTATGCGCATGCCTTATCTACATGAATACGAATATTTAAAAATGGTTTAAATATAACTTTCAATGTTAAATTGCTACAGCGCTGGTGGTGTCGTGGAAGCGGAGTCGCTTGCAACGCTTTTGGTGCGGGTTCGAATCCCCGGCCATACAATTTTTTTTTATGTTACTGTAGTTTTATTTATCTAATCTACTTTTAGGTTACTGTAGTTTTGTTCATCTAATCTACTTTTACTATGTTTTACAGTGTATGGGGTTTATAGTAGTATGGCGCCAAAATGATGACGTCTAACATACATGACGTCATCGACAGAAAGTCTCAATCTACCGCCTCCTAGAGTGTGTGGTATATTTAATCCGAAAACAAAAGATAAACTGTTACGTGAGGAAGACTTAAGTTTAAACAAGCAATTACAATACGTAAAGCAGCGGAACAAACTAAAGCACATATTAAAGAATTAAATGGAAATAAAAGTAACTTGGAAGTGGCAGCAGTAACGACAAGCACAAACTGTCATCATGCCGCATCGAATATAATATACCAAGCTAGAGGTGTAAAACAACAAACCAGGTACTAGTCAAACAGGCACCAATAGAAATCTAGGCCGTTTATGTGGTTGGTGCGGTTCAAAACATGTGAAATTTCAATGCCCGACTTATGGTACACTGTGCGGAAACTGTGTAAAATTCTACCATTTTAGTAGAGTTTGTAGAATGTAAAATGTACATGAAATTTTAAATAGAATATTTATTAGGATCTATAGAGGTTAATCTTATAAACGACAATTCAAAACGGGACTAGTACGAAACGTGTCAAATAGCAAATAGCAACATAAAGATAAAATGTAAGTTGGACAACGGAGCACACGTTAAGGTACTACCGAAGTATGTATTCGATAAAATACCAGGTAAATTAGAATGTACAGTGGCCGGCGTGTAAGAAGACGAGGAGCCGGCGCATCGCGAAGAACTACGGCAGTTGCCGATTATTATAAAAATACTAAGCAGTGGCGTATCACATTTGTATGTTTAATTATATGTATATTGGAAGAATGCGTATGAAGATGAATAATTCCAATATTTCATGTTTGCATAATAGGCAAAAAGTATGTAGGCATCTCTCCCATTTGTCTAGTAGGTAATTTTGAATGTATTTTTAATATACACTAATAAAAATGAAATAATGAAAGCATTATGCACCATGTGACGCCTCTGAGGTAAACGAACGCGGGAATTTGAACAACATCATAAAGTCGTCTTTCGCGCATAGGCGGGCTCGTCTTCTTACACGCCGGCCACTGTAGTAATATTATTGGAAAAAATTATGGAGGCGACAAATTAAAAGTTGTGGGATGTTGTTGGCTGTACTGAAATCAACAAAGTACAATTTGTAGTAATTGAAACACAACCAACAGCAACTCCAATTTTAGGAATTGAAACAGTACAAAAATTAAATTTAATAGCACAAAACGAAGTGCATGAAATTACTTTAACAAATAATTTTAATAATATAATAAAGGAACACGAACACTGTTTCAGCGGAGTAGGATGTATTAAAATAGATGCAGTTGATTTCAATTTAAAGTACGAATATATACTGGTTGTAGTACCTTGTAGAAACATTCCTTATTAGTTATGGGAACCATTACAAATAGAATTAAACAAAATGGTTAATGATTCAATCATTATTAAGGCTACAGATCCTACAGAATTTGTTAACCCAATGTTAATTGTTAAAAAACCCTCAAAACGGATTAGAATTTGTTTAGACCCAAAAAACTTAAATTTAGCTTTAAAGCGTGAGGATTACGGCTTACCTACGTTTGATGATATTACACATACGTTGAACGGTTCCGAGTGTTATTCAGTACTTGACGCTAATAAAGGATTTTGGCAAGTTCGGTTAACTGAGGTAGCTTCATTGCTAACTACTTTTGCGACGCCATTCGAAAGGTATAGATTTTTAAGACTTTCTTTTGGTAGGGGAAGGAATATTGGACCACTTTTCGGTTTTAGGGCTCTAAATTTAAGAAAACAAATCAAAACACTTTCAAATTTATACACCAAATACTTTAATATGTTGTCCACTTCCAGTAATTTTCTCAGAATTTTTTGTTGAAAAATTTCTTATAGAAAAATATAATCTGGAACACTTGCAGCTGGTCCATTATAGCAGACTGGTTGCCTAAATTGCACCAGTGGGTTCCTATATTGGACCATCTATTTCAGTTACGTAAAATTAAGTAAAACTAAGTATACATTAGAGGAACAAGAAAATATAATTTTTGTTTGAAAACCAGTCAAAACACAAAAATATATTAAATGAACATTAAAAAGTCAAACCCTACCATAAACAAACAAAAATAACGCAATAAAAAGAGCAAAATAAAGAACACAAATAAAGAACGACTAAACCTAAAATCTTTGAAAATAACATATTTTTAAAAACTAAGTAAGCAACAACTATAACAGAACTGATCTATTAAGACTAAAATAGGAACGCTTTTTCTTAGAACTAGGAACAAATATCACAGAGAAATTTATCTCTTGACTTTATGTTTGCACATGATTCGTACCCCAGTCTCTGCATTTTTGGCACTGAATCATGTCTTCAACAATGCTCTCAGAGCAAAGTTTTGCAGTACCATTCTTTGACACCAATGCTTTTTTTCTTAGAAATACCGGAGTCAAATTTTATTTTGCGCTTGACAGTTTTCTTTTTTGAAATATTTGATGATGTCTGTTTAACTTGAAGGCCATCTTTGTAGGATATGGATGTAATGATTTGTGCTTTTTGGATACTTCTAGTTGGTTTCGTCTTCTTGTGATCAACAACTGGACTTTTAATATTCGTTCTATAGAATCTTCTTCTTTTGTTCTGGATGAATCAACTTCAGCTGATGTCGTTGCTACTTGTTCCATAGCTGATGTTGATGCCGACGTTGAAGCTCTTTGACCAAGGAGGTTCATTTCTTTTGTTGCAACTGGTCTTTTACTGTAGCGACTCAAGGTTACATCTTCATCACTGGAATCGGAAATAATTTCAATGTTATCATGTTCAGCCATGCCTACACTTGTTTTTGAGATGAGTATATCTGAAGGTGCGAAATCGATATCGCCGAAAACATTACGGTCTACCGTCCAAATTCCCGTTTTCTTGAAACCATTCGTATAATGGTACTGTATTAGCAAACAGCTGCCCTGGCATAAGCTTCTCCAAGGAGTTTATCAACTTGGTATTGAGTAACTATCAATGCCGGATTAGTCCTTAGCCATTTCCCATTAGCTTCGGTGTAATAGTGCTCCAGTTGAAGCCGGTGGGTGGTATGTCCCGGAAGCTGTAACATAGCCACTCCATTATTTCGTGCCAGCTCTATTACTTCAAGATTTCTAGAGTGAGTACTGTGGCCGTCTAAAATTTGTGCAAGGTAACAAACAGTTCTTTATTGATGTATCCGGTGTCAGATATCTCTACCACGCAGTCAGGAGGTGCTCCAACTCTAAGATCTGGATTAACTCTTTTTCGCTTGAATATTATCATCGGTGCAACAAACTGGCCGGCTGCACTGGCGCATAGAACCATCGTGATATTCACTCCATGTTCGCCGCTAGCAACCGAACCTACTTGGCGCTTGCCCTTTAGGGCTAGAATTTTTTGGCACTTCTTGGCAACAGTTGAAAAGCCAGACTCGTCTACATTGAATATTCTTGTTGCATTAAGCTGGAATACATTCACAATTCTCTGTAAAAATCGAAGAACTGGGTAACATTCTCTATTAAATCCCTTGCACTGAGCTATGGAAGTAAAATCAGTTCTTAATAGAGCCGGTGAAAGAGGAATTAGGTTCAATAAGGAAAAATGCATTGTTTTGCGTAAAACAAGTAAAATTGTTAGGGCGTATTTTCTCTAAAGAAGAAATAAAATTAGATCTCCAAAGAGTAGAAGCAATCAAACAAATCGGTACTCCTAATAACAAGAAGGAAGTAAGTCGTTTTCTAGGTATGGTTGCATTTGTATCCAGATTTATCCCGAATTTATCTACACTAACTGGAAATTTAAGAAAATTACTAAAAAAATGTGATATTTGATTCAAACAAAATTCATGAAACAGAATTTAATAAACTTAAAGACATTTTGTCAGAGGAACCAGTATTGCAATTGTATAATGATAATTTGCCAATAACTTTATCTGTAGTTAGCTCGAAATACGGGTTAGGTACAGTTATTCTGCAAAATGGAGGACCAGTAGCATACGCTTCAACGTCACTAACAGAAACCCAAATAAGATACGCACAGATCGAAAAAGAAACGTTAGCTATGGTATTTCACCAGTATTTATACGGTAGTACTGTCGAGTCGGATCACAAACCTTTATAAATAATTTTCAAAAAACCCTTAGATAAAGTTCCTTTAAGAATACAAAGACTGTTGATAACAATACAGGCATATGATTTTAACGTCATTTAATAACCTGGCAAACAATTATATTTCGCAGACGCATTATCACGTGCTAGTTATATTGACAAAGAATTTTCAATTGAAGAAGATATCTTAGAAGCGCAATTAAATTTAATAAATGTTGAGGCAATTAGTCAACAAAAACTTTAAAAGAATTTATTTTAAACGGTTGCCAGTCAATAAAAAAAATCACTCCGCGACGCAGTCAAAGCTTATTGGACATATAGGGATGAACTAACAATTAATACTGACTTAATTTATAAAGGTCATCAAATAGTAATAACTAAATGTCGTAGAAAACATATGATAACTCGATTACACTATAATCACTCAGGAATCAATGAAACTTTGTTAAAAGCTAATGAACTAATTTTTTGGCCATTCATTACAGATGTAATAAAAAACTGTACTACTTGTAAAGAAATACAAAACTCGAATCAAAAAGAATCTCTTATGAGTAAATAAATTCCTTCACGACCATGGGAAATAGTAGCTGCAGACCTAATCAACTTTAAAGGCAAAGATTACATTCTAGTAGTTGAAACATATTCCAAATTCCTAGAAATTTATTGTTTTAACAACACAACCAGTAATATTGTTGAATATATAAAATCAATATTCAGTAGGCACGGAGAACCAGGTGTAATCTATACTGACATAGAACCACAATTTATTTCTGGCGAATTTCATAAATTTTTAAAAGAGTGGGAAATTAGTCACAAAACATCATCACCAAGGTATCCACAGTCAAATGGGTTCATCGGACGACATGTTCAAACTATTTAAAATATGTTACACAAAGCCCATAAAGATAACAATAGATATTTATGTATTAAGGGCATAATCAGAAGATTATGGCTCGAGGGAACGTTAAAAGCCCGACGCGAAGCGGAGAACTTTTATATTCCTGAGAGCCATAATCTACAATTATGCTCGTGGTACATACAATGTTTTATTTTATTTTGCACCATGAAACTGGAACAAAATTTTAAAAAGATTCAGTATTTTCGGCAAGTTTTTAAATGCAAATGCAGTAAAATAAAGTCGACAGTAGGCTAATTTGTTGTTACTAAGATACTGTGATATTGCTAAATTGTTGCTAAGGTACTGTTTGTTTGTAAATAATTTGCATTCTAAAATGGAAGGTGAAAACGCAAAAACTTATTCACAAGAAATTTTAGATGAATTTGAGGCCGCCCAGGCAAAAATAATTCCAAGTAAATCGAAATATTTATACATAAAAGAGTACGAATAGTTTTGCGCGTGGCGGAGCACTAAAAATGTGTCGACAAAATGTGATGAAAAAGTTGTGATGGCATACTTGTCTCAAATGGTAAGGGATTGTATATATATACATTAGTCAATTATCTCTATTCAATAAATATCTATTTTTGCAGTCAAAGATCTATAAGCCGTCGTCACTGTGGTGTTTATATTCTAAATTGAAAAAGATGTTCAAGTTGAAGGAAGATGTTGATATATCTCGTTTTTCCATGCTCACAGAATTCAAGAAGTATAATTCTGTAGGTGATCAAGCTAAAAAGTCCTATGTATTGCAACGGCATCAAATTGAAGAATTCATGTTGGAGGCGCCTGATCATACGTACTTGTTAAGGTATAACAATTTTAGTTTTTTTTTCCAATTCTCATTATAAAAATTATTGTGTTTTATAGGTTGTCACAGCCTTTGGTATTTTTGGAGCATGTTGTCGCGAAAAACTGCACGATTTGGCTGTACAGGACGTAACAACTGAGGAATCAGTGCCATTAGTGAAAATCAAAAAAACAAAAACTTATACTTCGAGGCAATTTACAATTGTACCAAGCGATGGATTGGTTGATTACGTCTCTTTGTACCGAAAATATGCAGCATTACGACCGGAACATACTAAAATTGACCGCTTGTTTTTGTCGTATCATAATGGCAAATGTAGTGCTCAGACTGTTGGGAAAAACACCTTAGGCAAAATGCCGAGGATAATAGCAGAGTTCCTCAATCTACCGGATGCCCATAAGTACACAGGGCACTGCTTTCGCAGGAGTGCGGCGGCGATCTTTGCAGAAAGCGGCGGTGATTCAAGGGCACTGAAGCAGCTTGGTGGATGGCGATCGGATAAAGTAGCCGAATCATATGTAGATAATTCTCTGCAAAATAAAATTAAAATTGCTCAGAACATTACTGGCACAGCAGCTATAAGTATACCACAAAACGGCGAAGGAACTGTCAGCTTTGGTGTTGGCTCATCTGGAGTTACAATTTCAAATCCATCCAACTGTATTTTCAATTTTTATAAAGAATAAGTTTCATTACTATTATTTTTATTAATAAAGGTTGTATAGTAAGGTTGTTGTTTCAATAATTCTTTCAACTTACGTGACATATCATGTCATGTGTTTGCTGTCAATCATGCTGCTTAGCAACAATGACATTTCCGTGCTATAAAGACCACATTACGCCCGCATTTGGGGGCGTATAATAGTTATTTAGGTATCAAGGGCATTATGAACTAAATAACGCACCAGGTCGACGGTGTAGAACCCGAGGGCCTCCGGCCCGAGGGGTATACGTCGACCGTGGGCGTTTGTGTTCATAATGCCCGTGGTGGTGCCTTCAACGTTTTATGTCCTACTTGATCATATGCATAATAATTGAAAAAATTGCAAACGGTGATGATTAAAACAGATAACAATAATAATTTTATAATTTTCGTGTCTATCCATGATCGTATCTATGGTGATAACATTCTAAAAAATTTTATCGAAATGACGAACGAAAAAAGTCGAAGTTCTGTTATGAAAAAGAGTACGTTGATTTTGAGAAATGGATGAAAAGTAACTCGGTGAAGATAATTAATGAGACCGTGATGTTAGGTTACTTCCAGGAGTTGGTATGTTTACATAATATTTTAAGTAATTTGCTTGAAATATTGGTTTACAGTCAGAATCATGTGCTCCCAATTCGCTTTGGACGAAATTTTCAATGTTACGCAAATAATTGATGATAAAAAAGAAGATTAAGGAAAAAATTTGTGCAGCTACAGGGATTTTTAAAACAAGTTCAGAAAGGCTATCGTCCAAAGAAATCAAAGGTCCTTACTCGCGAACAGGTTGTCGCATTTCTTACAGAAGCACCTGATTTGCAGTATCTGATGCATAAGGTAAATGTTATGTTATAAAGAGAACATCTGACCATAGACTTCGTGTATTTCAGGTTGCATTGTTGATGGGTATATTCGGAGCATGCAAACGGGACGAGCTCGTGAAGATGCGCTTTACAGATGTGCGAGATGTGGGAACGCATATAACTGTAGACATCCCTATGACTAAAACTGATAAAGGAAGAAGTGTCATTATTATTGAGGAATCACAAATGAAAGCATTGAACCTAATACGGAATTACATATTTCTGCGACCTGCAGGCGTGTCTGATGATAGATTCTTCTTATGTTTTCGGGGAAACCGTTGCACGACGCAGCCTGTGGGTAAAAACACCCTTGGAAGTATATCTTGCAAGATTGCAACATATTTAGGGTTGCCCGAACCTAAAGCTTGTACAAGACATTGTCTGCGACGTACAGGTGCCACCCTCCATTCTGATGCTGGAGGTAGCATGACAAACTGAAGCTGGGAGGGTGCCAGAGTCAAACAGTGGCAAAGGAGTATGTAGATGACAGTCATTGCTTGAAGCAGAACAACGCTTGTTTCGTAGCTGGAATGCGTACAAGTACCTGTACTGAAGTAAACACATTGTCGATCATGCAAAAAAGTAGATCACCAAGAACTACTGAATCGATTAATCTTAGAAAATCTATGATTCAAGCTGGTATGCAGTTCTCTGGAGAGTTTCAGAATTGTTCTTTTTATTTCAAAGAATAGCAGTATTTAGGATAATTATTACTTATTAAGTTCTTATGAAAATGTATTATTCGATAAATTAGTTTTCTTGTATCTTTATTTTTGAAGATTTTTTCCTAGACTTTTCGTTTCTCCATTTTAGTACAGATTCATTAGTCCATATTAGCGGGCGTTTTAGAAATAACGCTCTCGGGCATTATAGAAATAACGCCCGTTGCTATTTAGAATTGCGGTTGTCATGTTAGGGTGTATTATTTCCTAATTAATGTGTCTTGATTCAGGGTTATTATGACTGAATAATGATGAAGTATGACATAAAGAACATTATGGTGGCAAAATAAAATAAAATATATTTTGACACTTTGACACTTACCTGATATCGCTAATAATTCAAAAGTAATGACCCAAGGAATGGATAAAACATGGGAACCTGGAAAAGTATTTAAAAAGACCCTTTAAGACCTAGATCATACTTGATTAAATCTAATAGAAACGAAAACATTACCTCAAGAAATCGTAAATTTCTGAATCCCATAAATAATAGTTGTGACATAACTGATCATGAAATGTACGACGAATTATTTGACAAATATTTAGCAGAAAGTAAAATGAAACCTACAAACGTTGTAAAAAATAATCATAATAATAATAACGAAGAAGATAAATGTATTAAAAATAACAATAAGGTTTTAAAAGACCACATATTGCCTGACAATCCTAATAAAACTAGAATAGGTAAAACTATTATGTTAATTTAATTATTAAAAAAAAAGGAGGAGATGCCATATATGTAAGTGCAATACATTATTGAATTGTAACAATGGCAACATGGCCACAACTAGTTTATAAAAAGCATTACCGGAAACGCACCCTCTTCCACACCGTAAGATAGAACACACATGTACTTAATGTAATAGTTCATTAAAATAAATTGATAAATAACATTACAATTATTATTATAACACTAAGAAATGGTAGTATTGAAGATGTCTTTTAAGGTTGCGGAGTATCGATTTTTAAAGATATATGCAAAATAACCCTATATCGCCCTGTTATCAATATCAACTGGTTTCAATTTTAGGACTTATCAAGTAAACTACGAAATTGTTCAAATATATTTACGTTTGTGGCGATATTAACATTATTAATTTGCTGATGGCAAAATATATGTAGCAATGAACGGATATTTTAAATTGACATTCTTTAACCTCGGTTATACAATTAGTCCACACATATCACTTACGCATTTCTATTGATTATATAGTAATTAATGCAATTAATTCCATACAGCACTCTGATAATTTTGAGGTGGGGTTTACTGATTATTTTGTGCAATATGTAAGAGTAGAAGGGGTTTAGCTGAGTCCCTGCCGTCATCAGTGGTGGGGAAGTCATACCCACGTGGCCGTGCCCATCTCCCACCCCTATGACTTTTTTCGGGGTCGTTTTTTAACTCCTAGACGGAATTTTCAACCCTTGATGGTATTTTTAGTCCTAATTAATGACCTTTTGGATGGGGGTCAGCTTCTTTCCGGTAGCGTTTTTCAACCACTTGATGGAATTTTCAGCCCTTGACGGTATTTTCAACCTTAATTAAGGCCTTTTTGGCTGTATTGAGAGCCTTTCTGCCAGTCTAACCCCAGTGTTTAGGGGTGTGGGAATGGCCAGGTGACATTTTCACCCCTAATTAAGGCCTCAGCCTCTGGAGGGTAGGCAAAGGCGCGCGAATAGTGTTCTGATTGGTGGGTCTAGGAAATGGTCACGCCGCCTACTTTCTGATTGGTGTATGGATCCCGCCCCCTGATTTCCGATTGGTTACGAGGCGAGATTGTCCACCATGTCGATTAAGGCCCTTTTGACATAGGTTTTCTAAACTTACTTGTGAGTCTTCGTCGTGATCCCCTTGGCGGAAAATTTTCATTTGTATTCTAATAAGGGAGCCTAGTGCTGACTTGTAAGACAGGTATAGGGCTACGGAACTTGCTCTCGGGGGTTTCGCTGAATTTGTATTTAAGCTTCTACAGGTTACGGTGATAAATTTGAATATGTATTCTAATAAGGCGGCCCTAGTGCTAACCTGCAAGTTAAGTGTAGGGCTTCGCAACTTGCTCTCGGGGCTTCATCCCCTTGGCGAGAAATTTGAAATTGTGTTCTAATAAGGGCTCTAATGCTAACTTGTCAGACAGGTATAGGTCTTCACCACTTGCTCTCGGGGCTTTTCTCCTTTGTCGATATCTCATTGGCGGAAAATTAGATTTGTATTTAAATCTCTGCATTTCGGCTTGATTATGGCAGGATTTTTATTCTAATAAGGGGCCCTAATTCTAACTTGTATCGGTACTTGCTTTCCGGTCTAAGTCCCCTTGCCCCAAAATTTTAATATGGACTAATGATTGTTTTCGGTGTGGTTATGGCGGGGAATTTGAATTTGTATCCTAATAAAGGGGCCTAATCCTAACTTGTAAGACATGTGTAGGGCTTCGCAACTTACTCTCGAGGTTTCGCCCCCTTGTTGTGATCGGAACTTGTTCAGGGGGCCTTCGTGCAATGTCATGAACCCCTTGGAGGGAAATTTGAAATTGTATTCTAATAATGGGACCTAAGGCTAACTTGTAAGACAGGTGTAGGACTTTACAACTTGCTCTCGAGGCTTCGCCCCCCTTGTCCTGGCGCCTAGGTCTGAAATCTGAATTTGTATTTAAGTCTCTACAGTTTATGGAGGGAAATTTGAACATGTATTCTAATAAGTGGAGTCCTAATGCTAACTTGTAAGACAGGTGTAGGACTTTACAACATATATATATATATATATATATATATATATATATATATATATATTGTGTGCCTTAGAGGTAAAGAGTCGTATCTCGCATTATGCGCATTTAGAAATGATGAGGTTTAAAGTTTTAAAACACGAAGATTATATTTTTTAACGGTAAAATCAAAAAAACAATTCTGATTCATTGAATTTCTAATTTAATAAGTTGTGGAAAATAAGTTACATTGTAAGGTACTAGCGAAATGCTTTGCCTGTTCAAAATAAAGGCACTTACGATTATTTACCTCTATACAAAAATCCAGGTAAATAAAAAAAAATATATTGTAACTCCAAAACATACATTAAAATGGCACAAGAAAAAACATAAAACGAAAAATATATTGTAGAATAAGAATCACTCAGAGTCCGATTCTGCCGCTTCTTGATTAGAATATAATATTCGTGAAACTGAGATGGTATCCATTTAAGCAGTTTTAAAAGATATTCTTTTTTTTGCACTTATGCCTTTTGGACTTTTCCGAATTGCAGTTAGCTCTTCTGGAATAGACAGTTTTTTTCTGGAAAATCAACACTTTTTTAGCCTTCGTCGTGAAACGATATTTTGCAATATAGAGTCGTAGACTTTTCACGATGCACCTCCAGCCATACTGCAGATGAAATGAGAAAATTCTCTTTTTCTGTGTTAATCTGTCTATTCACGAAAGGGGAGTTGGTGGCTGCGTAGAGAACATGGAAGTTTTTAAAATCATTCGCTTCTATGTTTGCAACGTTGGCCCCTGTCGATCGTATCCATTGTTGCCAATCCCATGGTGTCTCTATCTTCATGGTTGGTTGTTTCTTGATGCTCTGCTCAATAAGAGCATGAACATGGTCCGCTTCCATATGAGTATATCAATTTAAAAGAAATTTATGTACTACCAATGTTAATGAAGGACAAATATTAAGTAGGTAGAAATAGTTGACTGCCATCATAATATTTCTATTTTAGCTTGGGCAGTTGTCGGACCAAATGATCAGTGTCTTTATGTTTGAGTTTTTCAAAAAGTCGTTTTCCTATTTAACCAAGGCTGATGCAATTTCATGTATACCTCTACCGGCCACAGATTCATCCCAAAATATGCAGTATGCTTATTTTTCCACAGCGTCATAAATGGTCAAATTCAAGGTCCATAGTTTTAATGAATAAAAACTTTTTGCGTTAAAAAGGTGGGGTGTGAGTAGGCACTTCTGCAAATCCAACTTGATAATTTTGGTATTTTCGGAGTTTATTTTATCATTTTTCTTGCTCCTGTAACGGATTTCAGCATCTTTTATGTGGCAATTAATTTTCTCTTGTACTATTACTCGTCCTTCTTCAGACGTTTGTTCTTGTAACGTCATATTTAAACTATCACAAGTGTTTTGATGGCAATTTGAATCCAAAATTAAATTTGATTGTGAAAACATGACGATAAAACCACGATTTCGCTATGTTACTGCGTTGAAGACCCTCTTCCTGGCATTTGATTTTATACAGATTGTACATTTTCTCGATGTTGAGTTCACTTCCTAGATTTTTTTTTCTGTTTGGTTGCGACTATAATGGCTTTCGTAAAGTGGAAAGGATTTAATATGGGCGCAAACTTCATTTTCATTTTTTCGGATAACTTGTTTTTTGGTTCGTGTTTACCTCGCATGTTTTGTGATGTAAAACCTCCAGTTTCTGCTTTTTTAACGCATTTCTTACAACCGTTTTGAAATATGCTCTTTTCCTGCCAATGTTGCGTTTCTTCCTTTTGTTACTTTCTAACCTGCCTCGTTTCTCATCCGCTTTTTACAATTTTTTCGTATTGCTTCTTGTTCATTATCTATAGCAGCACCGTTTTTCTCTCCCGTCTGACTTTACCTTTCCTCTCTATTCCTATTTTAGTGTTTTCAATTGTTTTTTCGTCTGAGCTGCTGTTTCTCACATCATTAATGGGAATGAAATCGGGATCGTCATCACTATTTTCACTAAATTGTTCTGGTTCACTTTCTGGGTCGACTTTCTTCGAATTCTCCTCCATTTTGTAGTGCTTCGTCGAAATCAGCAACATTCGGTTCGTCTTGTATTACTGATAAAATAAAACATAGTAAATAGTCGTTTCAATTTAATAATGTCAAATGATAATAATTAAAGCAACCAAAGTATGCAAATAACTGAACCTACTTGGTACCTATTTAATACAAGTTATTAACTGTTATTCGGTGAATATATTTTCTACTCACCTGATACTGAAATGGGTGTCCGGTTATTTCCCCGCCGACAAAATCCCGCCGGTCAATTGCCCGCCGGAAAATTGTTCGCCTGGTAAAAATCCCGCGCGGTGAAATGTTCGCTGGTAAAATGCCCGCCATGACGAAATCCCGTCGGTCATTTGCCCGCCACAAATAAATTAACTTACCCTTTTGGCTTTTGACAAATTCGAGTACCATCCCAATAAAAGCACTTGACAATTGTAACGATATTCTGCTGAATTGACCAACTAAACTAATGACTTCAGATTTAAAAATTCCCTATATATACCAACTTTCATTGTGTACTAATAACGCTTAATGGTCATATTGATAATTAATTATTTTAATTGACCAGTTTCTTGCACATTAATAGTATACAAGGAATCGCATTAACAATAATTATTGCACATAGTTAACTAATGACATTTTCGTTTTGTCATTAATGTAAAGATTTTTGAATGATTTCTACGAGAATTAGAAAGTCACATTAACGAGATACTTAATATAAATAATAAATGAAATTTAAAACTATTAGCTCTATCTTCTAACTATACAAGCACAAGGAAATTATAACATAAAATACGTAACGAACTTTTTCATGAAAATAGGGGAATATTGGGGGAATCATTTTAGCTACAGGCAGTGGCGGGCAAATGACCGACGGGATTTCGTCATGGCGGGCATTTTACCAGCGAACATTTCACCGCGCGGGGTTTTTACCAGGCGAACAATTTTCCGGCGGGCAATTGACCGGCGGGATTCTGTCGGCGGGAAAATGACCGTGAACCACTGAAATGTCTGTTAACTCCTCCGTGCGCTTAATTGGAATAGTATCCACATCATTTGCAGATGAAACGGAATGTGTTTCTAAAATTAAATAATACATTTAGTGGTAAACAGTAGTAACTCCATTGCAATAAATAAAAAAGGACATTACAAAAAAAATTTATCAAACATTATTCTCTACTATGTAAAGAATGTGAAGTTATTACTAACTTTAGCTGTAATAAATTAAAATATAACCTCACTTTGCCATGCAAGTTTGGAAGCAATATTAATATTAATAATATAACAATGTTCGACTTACCTGGTAATATAGAGATGTGTGTGAGCTCAGCTAAAGCTAGATCAATTATTTTTCATCCTCTTGAAGTAATATTGTCGCCTATAATGTCACAAGCAATTACCCAATAATACGATGGAGTTACTATTGTTTACCATTTTATCAATTATTGGAGATACGACTCTACCTCTAAGGTACAAATATATATATATATATATATATATATATATATATATATATATATATATATATATATATATATATACACAAAGGTCGACAAAGGTGAAATTAAATTCAGATTAATTTATGACACTTGACAACAACTATTCCTATAAAGCACTATCACTTCCAGTTTAATTTAATTTCACCTTTGTCAACCTTCTTGAAAAAGAAAGCAAAGAAGCTTACGAAACGTCGAATAGACTGTAATCAACACGAGTTAAACCCGAAATAAGTTTAATTTTTGATACTATATATATATATACATATATACATATATATATATATATATATATATAATATATATATATATATATATATATATATATATATATATATATATATATATATATATATTAGGAAGAAAATGGCGATACTACTGCACTGGCGTCGTAGTGCACATTTATGAATTTTGGTTTTTTAATACGCTAAAGGAAATTTTTAAAATATGTTAAATTATGCGGTTAAATTACAATAATATCAATTATAAGTTAACTAATTTTAGACCTCTTACCACAAGCTTAGTGCATTTTGAAGATTTTAAAATATTGATAAATGCGCATTATAAATGCCCATTTCATTAAATTCAATATCACCATCGTAGTAAGAATACAAACTATATATATATATATATATATATATATATATATATATATATATATATATATATATATATATATATATATCAGGGTGTCCGGAAAAGATGCGCAAAAAATTTAGTTGCTGATTCTACATGAAAAATGAGTGTGATAAGTTCCTATAACACTTTTTCGAAAACTCAAAAATAACGGATCTACAGGGCGTCAAAGTTAGATTTAAAAAATAATGTTTTTTTAATAACTTTTTTGTTGGTAACCCGGTTGTTTTAAAATTTGGTACACTTATTACTTATGATATTTTGTATTATTGGTCAAAAGTTGACATTTGTCCCTTATTGCTAAGGGGATGAACTCAACCTTTCCATCCACTTAATAACCTATAACTTTTTGGTTTTTCAGTTTTTGTTGTGTACAGTTTCAAAAAATAAAAGGGCGCTTAAAATTACGCAAAAAAGGTTTACTTGTTACATCTCTCTAAAATAAGCCGTTTTCGAGAAAAACTGCTTTGAAAATTGTCTTGTACGCTGTGAACAATAACGCACGAATTTTCCAACAGGATAATGGGCGCCCTCATACGGCAAAGGCTACAACACGTTTTTTGGAAGAAGCTAACATTGCCGTCCTCACATGGCCTGCTCGGTCGCCATATTTGTCGCCCATTGAACATGTATGGGATGAGGTCGGTAGACGACTGGGTAATTTACCGCACCCTCCAGATAACTTACACGATCCCAGCTACGGATTTAAGAAGCTTCAGTTGATATACCACAGGCAGCTACAGATCGCTTGATTGATAGCATGCCACGCCGTCTAAATGAGTGCATTACAAATCGTGACGGAGTAACTCATTATTGAAAAAATGTTTTCAAATTTTAATCCTTTGTTTGTTCTAATGAAAGACATCGTTGACGAAAATTTCAATAAAATTGTTCAATAAATTCTAGAATAGAAAGTTTTAAAGTAGAGGTAGGTGAGACCATTCCCTATACAAAGTGTTGTGGGTTATGAGATATCGATAAGTTTGTGTTTCTGAAGAAAATCTATGTTTTTTAGCACTTATACCAAGAACGAAGAAAAATTGCATAATATTTGTTAACAATTTAAATTTGGTTTATTGACCTACACTCAAAAAAAGGTTGTTAACCTAAAATTTTCCTACACAATTTTACACGACAGAAATAGCGATGCTCCAACTAAAACTTAGCTATATAATAAACAAGCCATTTCAATATTTAGAGTCATTTAGTTCGAATTTTTTTATAGAAATATCCATTCAAACAGTTTTCAAAGTATTTCTCTTTAATGCTCTTTCGAATCATATGTCAAAAGCATAAAATAGTTACAATTATTATTATGAACAAACAAAAAAATATATTGCATAGGAGTACAATTTAATACAAAATGAGCTAGCCCTGTCAGTTAGAACTATACATATTATTATTTATGTTGAAGTGATGTCTAACATTCTCATACGTGGGTTTACGTCAGTAGATAATTAAGTCGTATCCCAAAAATCAAGTAGGTCTTGACACCAAATTAACCAGGTTGACAGTTTTATCAGTGAAACTGTTGTTGTCACTATCTGCATTTCTTGTAACTTTGTAAATTACTGAATGCTGATACCATGGCCAGTTTTTTCAATTCTGAATACGCTGATATTATGTGAATGTATGAAACAGCCGACGGTAATGCAGCAGCTGCTCAGCGTCTGCACAGAGAACTCCCAATGTACAAGTTTTCATAAACACATGTCGTCGTTTAAGTGAAACTGGGAACTTTCGCAATTATCCAGAACGGGCGCAGATTGTTAGTTATGGTCCTGAAGTGGATGAACAAATTTTGGTGAACTTTAGAGTGGATCCTACCACAAGCATAAGAAAAGTAGCTGTAGAATATAATGTATACATATGGAAAGTATGGTCTATTCTGAAAAGCAACAATGAGCATCCTTTTCACTTTACTCCCGTTCAAGGCCTTGAAGAGGGTGATCCTATCCGAAGAGCTATTTTTTTCCGCCTTTATTACATGCTGACGTGGAAGATCTGCTCTTTTTAAAAAGTATTTTATGGACAGACGAGTCAAAATTTTCAAGAAGAGGGATTACGAACTTCCATAATTTAGATTACTCGTCTGATGCTGATAAAAATCCTCATATGAAAAAACAGACATCATTTCAACATAAATTTAGTGTAAATGTATGGGCAGCAGTCATCGGCAGAACATTTATTGGCCATACTATCTTCTGGACAATCTAAATGGAAATAATCGCCTAACCGTAAGGGAATTCCTAGACGAAATTTTTCCTAATCGTTGGATCGGAAGAAATGGACCTGACACCTGTCGATTTTCATGTCTGGGGACCAATGAAACACCTTGTTTATGCTGTTGAAATAGTTAATCGCGATCAACTATTAGGAGAATTAATGAAGCAGGAAGAATACTGAGGGAAGAAATGAAGCTAGGCGTCACTACCAGCCAAATGAGAAAAAGAGCGCTTAAGTGTTTATGAAATGGCGGTTCGCATTTTGAACATCATTAATAATTAGCGGTTTTTTTACTGATTAAATAATTTGAAGTAAATGTAAATGGAGAGTGTTTTGTATTAAATTGGGCTCCTACGCATTTTTTTTTGTCTTCTCATAATGTTAATAATTAATAATAATATTCATTATTGTATTTATTTTATACTTCTGAAACATGATTCGAAAAAGCATAAAATAGAGACATTTTTAAAACTGTTTGAACGGATATTTCTATACATAGAAAAATTTAGAAATAAATTACTCTAAATATTGAAATGGCTTAGATAAGTTTTAGTTGGAACATGTATATATATACATATATAATGAAGTTTTGTGACTGTATATATTAAAGAAAACACGAAAAAAATTTTTTTTTATAGGAAAAAAATATAAATTTACTCCTAAGTGGGGTTGCAGTTAATTTGGCCTTATACAAATAAAACGCAAACTCTTTGCTTATGGTCAAGCTTTCGATATATTTTCATATCTCCTTCAGGACTAAAACGTGAGGTTAATAGTTATGTAGCACAGTAATAAGCAAACACAAATAACCATCATATTGATAACTAACTTTACAATTATTGTTGTAGTTTACTTTATATCTGTTTTACAATAACATACTTAGTGTTTCAATTAAATTAAGTTAGACCCGCGATAATAATTTTCCATACCTGTATATATATATATATATATATATATATATATATATATATATATATATATATATATATATATATATACAGGGTCCGCCAATAGTGCGTGGACGAAGCTTTATGAGTTTATACAATGTCGTTTTCAAAATTATTTATTGCAGGATGGTGTGGGACCTTTCGGGTTACAATTAAAAAATATTTTCGCAAAAATTACTACTCGTATACAGGGTATTACAACACAAAGTTATATTTTTTTAAATGGAACATACCGTATATTATTATAAATTTGGATTCCCTGGTTAATTTTAAGGGCACTTTATTCACTATATGAGGTATCTTAAACGCGCAATTTAGGCGCAGCATTCAATTTTTTGAAAATTTAGAGGTTGAAAGGAAAAATTGTAACAACCGTATCGAGAAATGTGTAACACTAAAATTTTAATGGTTGATTAGTCATAGACTGTGCTACATAAAATCGTAAAAATAGTAATATTACCTTTTTTAATTTTCAAGATATCGTAATGCAAAGTTTAAGATTTTCAATCATAGATAAATTGATTTTTTTAAATGGAAAGGTATAAATTGTTTTACATTGTTAGATAGGAAATTTAATTACAATTTTTTTGGTATAACATTGTTGGTATTTATTTTTTGCCGTTTTTTGATAATCCAGCTTTTTTACTGAATTTGTCGATTTTCGTAGGTTTACATATGTATGTATAATTGTTTAAATCACATCAAGCTATGAAAACAAAAGAATATTAGAAACAAAATTCAGAAATAGTATCTGTTTTGTCATTTCGCGTGTATGTTCAAACGTAACTGAGTTAATTACTTTATTGCAGTGTGAATGTTTGACGCTTAACTTTACGAACATCATATACGTAATACGTTTATTTAAGAATTATAATGAGTAATTTTTTGCAAAATGAATTAGTTGACATGATATTTGTGCTTGGAGAATCAAACAAAAATTGTTTATTGGCCCGTCGAATCTTCGGGCAGCGTTATCCTGATCGAAGACAACCAAGAGAAGAATCGTTTCGCAATCTTTTAGAAAGATTTGAAAGTACTGGAAATGTTGGATATCCTAAAAACGAAAGAGCTAAAATTGTTACAAATGAAGAAAATGAATTTCGTGTCCTTGTAGCTACAGTTGAAAACCCCCACGTTAGTTTTGCGAAATTAAGTGATAATTTAGAAATCAGTCAAACTTCCGTGAGACGAATGTTAAAGAAAAATAAATTTCACCCCTATCATGTACAATTACATCAAGAGCTGAAAGAACAAGATTTTCAAAATCGAATTAATTTTTGCCAGTGGGTTTGTTACACGTCCAAACCGCACTAGGCGTCGTGTATGCTTACTACTGTAAGCGGGTTGCCAAGCCAGCTAACAGGGAGATGGGCGTGGTCGAAATAAGAAGTAAAATGAATGATTAATACGCTCAAACACCTTACACCTATATTCAAACAGCTCAGTCCGGGAAAATATGTCTTAAGGCGCCACCACAATCGAAACTTTGCTAAAATAATTGTCTTAAGCTGGGTGTTAATTAACCCTACTTGATTGTGGAAAGTAGGATTGTGCTTACTCAGTAAACTCTTACACGAGGGTCCTAAAACAACCACTCGTCCCAAACAATTCAACTCAAACTCAAATATATTTAGTACTACCCAGGTTATTGGAAACTTTTTGAATACACCTCGTAAACCAAAATTTCCAAAACAAAATTTATCACTCAAATTTAACTGCATTCACGTAACCAACAGTTATACAAAAAAAAAAATCTGAAATACACGGGTCGTCACAAACTTCCTGATTGTACCTTGTACATTTAGAATACCAAAGTTATAGCACGTTAACTGAATATTTTCTACGTATCCCTCGTATACATATAAAGTTAAATTTCTACTTATTAATGAATAAAATAGTTCTTCATTCAATGATCGATAATTAATTTTTAAAATTCCTAACCAAAAGAAAAGCAATGTCATCGGCTTAATAATTGTTCCTTCATGATACCTCTGAATCGTATGGGACATTCGTAAATATGTAAGTTCTCAAAACTCCATCTCTTAGTTATACTTAATGAAATTTTTAAATCAACAGCTGATCCGTCATTAGTGTACTGCGTTAAACGAAACTAACATAAAAATCTTCTTTTTAAAATTAACCTGGCAAATATAACCTTTCAGGTTGTTCATTAATCTTAAAACCAAAATATGCAAAGTCTACATTTAAATTGTCGAAAACTAGGTCACCAATTAAGTAAACGTCACAAATGTGTCTCATAACTGGATAAATAAACAACAGAATAAAAGTTAACGATAAATATATATATGTCCTGCACAACAAAAAAAAACAAATATTTACATACACTACAAAAGCGTGGTTGAGAAACCAACCCACCACATCACTGTCAATACAAATTTGCGTTTCTGCAGAAATTGCAACCTTTAGGACAATTTAGCCCTTCCTTACACAAATAAACTTTTAATGTCATATAAAATTACTTTACCATTGGCTTAATTTACTACGAATATTTCGTTCACTTAAAGGTGGTCCCATAAATAATTTGAACTAAGGAGCATTACAAGCACACGCGCCGCACTCAACACTATAACGTAACAACTGTTATCTTATTATAAATCTGCTTACGCACTTTTTTTTTCTTGAGGAGAAAACTGATTTTATCTTCAATCTCAATTCTATTAATTGTTTTATTTATGAATGTCTTATACGATTCATCCCCTTTTGGGTTACGCAATTGTTTAAACAATGACTGCCTTCAATATTATTCACAAATATAACTCAAACTCAACCCATTTAGCGATCACACTTCACCTCGCGCGCGCGTCTTCCACCGAGCTCTCACCGACATCCACCAAAAGCAAAAGCCAAAAAGCAAAAAGCCCCCGTCAATCTCTGACTTTCCTATTTATACCTCAAGCCATCCATCTTTTAAACATGTCTTACTTCCTTGCTATATTCACCAATGGTATTCACTCAAACTTACTTAGTGCCGACTGATGCTACCCTCTGTACAAACACGCTTGTAATTACTATACATCGCCATGTTTGTTCTTACCTGCAAATTTTACAATTACTTTATGGAGAAGCCATTTCTCGTCATCACATTCATTCAGTGGCCACTCTGGACCATTACACAACTTTCAACGTTTATCTCTCACATGCGCTCATCCTCCTTCCGCAACATTTGCAAAAATAAGTACAGTCTAAGGTCTCAAATCCCATATACGTACATGTATTCTCAAAACTGATTGCACAACATTACGAGAACTTTCTATAATCAACAATTAAACATACCAAATCTTTCTCTACATATTAACTAAAACATTCTATACTTATACATTCACATCTTCTGGCCAAGATTACTCCTTTATCCTCCAACATTCCATTCCTTATTCAGTAGTCAACAGTAGCAAAACATTATCGTCCCATCGACACATTTCTCTTCACATTTACATTCATCAGAATCTATTTATTCCAACACCAATGCCTCTATAACATTCAAATACACGTATCTGCATACTGAATGATATTTCTACTAAATTGCCAGTGGCGTATCATCCACCCACATACATTATGCATATACACAAAAAAAAAATTCTTTTTCGTTCAAACTCAATACACCCGTACTCAAAACACGTAATACACGTCATTATAACATCTTACATACAGGGTGCGTCAACACAACCTTACAGGTTCAACAACAGTTAAATGCGAACGCAAATTTTATATCGGGGATATTATTTACCGACGAATCTACATTTCATCGAAATGGATTTGTGAACAGACATAATTTTCATTTTTATTCAAATGAAAATCCACACCAATTTCGGTTAGTCTCTCAAAATAAATGGTCAGTGAATGTTTGGGCAGGTATATTCGGCGGAACTATTGTTGGTCCTTTTTTTTTCAATGGCACACTCACTGGGGTAGAATATCATAATTTTCTAGAAAACGAATTATATCATTTATTGGAGAATGTACATTTGGGTCAAAGAAGAGGTATGTATTTCCAACAAGACGGGGCACCTCCTCATCATGCCAGAATTGTAACCCAGTGGTTAAATTCGACGTTTCACGAAACTTGGATAGGAAGACAAGGACCGATACCTTGGCCAGCTAGATCTCGATATAACTCCATTGGATTTTTTCTTTGGGGCTTTGTGAAGAATAAAGTATATGAGGAAGAACCAACAACTGCTGAGAATATGAAATTGCGAATTAGATATGTTTTTGCTACAATTACTCCTAATATGTTAGATCGGGTTGAAGCTTCTTTTATTAAAAGAATTCAATATTGTCTAAATCAGCGTGGTCGACAATTTGAACATTTAATTTAATATTATGTTCTTCCAAAATCGATAAATTCAGTAAAAAAGCTGGATTATCAAAAAATGACAAAAAATAAATACCAACAATGTTATATCAAAAAAATTGTAATTAAATTTCGTATCTATCAATGCAGCACAATGTATACCTTTCCATTTAAATAAACCAAGTTATCTATGATTAAAAATCTTAAACTTTGCAAACTCAGTAAGAAATCTGGATTATCAAAAAACGGCAAAACATAAATACCAACAATGTTATATCAAAAAAATTGTAATTAAATTTCCTATCTATCAATGTAACACAATGTATACCTTTCCATTTAAATAAATCAAGTTATCTATGATTAAAAATCTTAAACTTTGCAAATTCAGTAAAAAAGCTGAATTATCAAAAAACGGCAAAACATAAATACCAACAATGTTATATCATAAAAAAATGTAATTAAATGTGATATCTAACAATGTATACCTTTCCATTTAAAAAAATCAAATTATCTATGATTGAAAATCTTATATTTTCCATTACCATATCTCGAAAATTAAATAAGATAATAGTACTATTTTTACGATTTTATGTAGCACAGTCTATGACTAGTCAACCATTAAAATTTTTGTGTTACACATTTCTCCATACGGTTGTTACAATTTTTCTTTTCAACCTCTAAATTTTCAAAAAATGGAACGCAGCGCCTAAATTGCGCGTTTAAGATACCTCATGTAGTGAATAAAGTGCCCTTAAAATTAACCAGGGAATCCAAATTTATAATAATATACGGTATGTTCCAATTAAAAAAATATAACTTTGTGTTGTAATACCCTGTATACGAGTAGTAATTTTTGCGAAAATATTTTCTAATTGTAACCCGAAAGATCCCACACAATCCTGCAATAAATAATTTTGAAAACGATATTGTATACACTCATAAAGCTTCGTCCACGCACTATTGGCGGACCCTGTATATATATATATATATATATATATATATATATATATATAGAGAGAGAGAGAGAGAGAGAGATATGGTACGTATATGATAATTGTATATAAAAATAAGAACAATAATAAAACAGAAATAATCGTGGGATAGTATCGGTAGGATTTAATTACGCATAGGTGTGTATCGCTACATTTCTGAAATTAAAATAATGAATATATAAGCACATATGTAATCATGCATCTAATTCTACATTAAATAAACTCTAGTTAACAGTAGCATCAGATAACTAAAGGTTGTACAGGAGAATATTCATCTTTCATATGTTCGACATGCCCCAGAAGGCATAATTTATGCATTTTCGTTGATAATATCCATAGAATTCAATTATGTATGGAAAATCCTTGCTTAGTAGTATGCTCTGCTACAATCCTGAAAAGAAAAAATAATTTGTA
>JARFJB010002541.1:122500-311937 GCA_036346205.1 Vesta saturnalis
AACTAATTACGTCATAGGAAATCCCCAAGGTCAAATAACGTCATCGGAAATTCCCAGACCTATTTACGTCATGGAAAATCCCCAAGATCTAATGACGTCCCAAAAAAAGTGAAAGGCGAGGTGCCCCACAGCTCGGGGGGCTTGTGACGTAAAAAAGTGAAAGGTGGGTTTTCCCCAGAAAATCCAAGATGGCGTAGGGTGTCCCTCTACTACTTGCAACATAAAATTTACTGCAGCCGGACTAGAAATATATGTGGACTTATGTTTTTGGGGACGTAGAAGCCGAGTATGAACTTATTTTGTCCCTGAAAAATAGATTTAATTAATTATAAGTAAAATTTCGTTATTGGCACAATGTACAAAATAGCGTTTTTTTCGTATAAAATATTGAATGTGATGAAAAATATAGTGGGGTATCAAAATAAAGAGAATTGCGCATAGATTTTAAAGATGCTGTTAGGTTTAAAGCAGTAATAGATATAAGAAAGTTATTTGTAAAATAAAAAAGTATTAAGTATTTAGAAATTGGATTATCCATTCAGGGCATTTGTTTGTATGGTCATATCACTATAGGAAAGCTAAAATTTAAGAAAAAATGAGTAGATTGTAAATTTTTCTAATGACTTCTTTTTAGAATTTCGAAGGTAGAACATGTATCAATCAGAGCTGGCATAAACAATCGAGAATATTTTCATAACCTAAATTTGAACTGCGGTGAATACATGTTCGACCGAAATTGCCTAACCTAATAAATCGTATCATGTGTTAAAATCGAAAAGTGTACTTAGTGTATAAAATTATTGTTCTACGTTAATATGAATTGTTTTAATAATAAATATAAATAAAATTGAACGCGAATTATTTTAGTTTCAATAAAATTAAATTAAAACAAACAATTAAATCATATTACCAGTATTGTAGAATTCATGTACTTATTGCATGTAATACAGAAAATAAAACTAAGTGCTCTGAATCTAAAGAATCATAAAGAAAACTTGGTACATCATAAATATTAATGGTATACATCAAGGAGGGTTCACAGCATGCACATATGGTAAACCAGTGCATCCAATGAAGAAAATTCTAGACCATACCCTTATTACTAGATAAGTGACAATTCTAATATTAGAGTTTGGTTATGATACGTATGTTTATTTATATGTAAAGAAATAATAGCGGAATATTTGCTTAGTATTGATAAAGTAGTATATCAATTAAAAACAAATTCAATTATTATATCAATTTCAATTCATGCTTACCTATTTAAATGATGAATCTTTTTCTTGTGCAATTTATTAGTAGTCACAAATACAACTATGAGAGGGCGCTGAATACGTTGAGAAGGATGCATAATTATGTGTACAGTGTGCGTACTGAAATTCGTATAATTCTATGGTGAAATCTTATAAATCTATTGCAGTCTATATTATTAAAGATAATTGGTATTTTTATACAAAGTTAACATTTGTTGTATATTTTTAATTCCATTGAACATTATCCCCTGAATGAGTGACGCTAGCCGGAGCAAAATTAATTTCTTTTTAACAAATTTATTTATTATTAATAAAAGTAAACTAAATAAATAACTATATATAATTATTATTATTACATCACAAATTATGGTATACAAAAGAGTATCAAAAATGTCACGAAGCTAAGAAATTAACGAAGCAGAAACGAGGGGAAACAGTAATTAAGTATATAACCATATATTGAATGTTTTTACATCAGTATTATATATATATATATATATATATATATATATATATATATATATATATATATATATATATATATATATACATACAGGGTGTCCGGAAAAGATGCGCAAAAAATTTTGTTGCTGATTTTACATGAAAATGAGTGTGATAAGTTCCTATAACACTTTTTCGAAAACTCAAAATAACGGATCTACAGGGCGTCAAAGTTAGATTTAAAAATAATGTTTTTTAATAACTTTTTGTTGGTAACCGTTGTTTTAAAATTTAATATATATATATATATATATATATATATATATATATATATATATATATATATATATATATATATATAATCCGTGTCGTGTCCAAGACAAGGATGGCCACTATGGGGATCTCGGAAACGGTAAGACATGGAAGGTCGGTTAAATGGAATAAAAGTTACGCATTTGAGAGGATGTATTTATAGTCTTTGTAGAAATCGAATAGCTCTTTTAGTTTTGGAGATATTTGAAAAAAAATGAATTTTCTGATTTTCGTTTTTAATTTTTTCTGACCTTATTTGAAGAGCTACCAAGAAAAGAAGAGCTCATTTTTATTGCCACTTTTCTAGCTCTACTTAATGCTTTTATTCAATTTTTGATACCACCTTTCGTTTGTTAGCAACCATCATCAACTTTATTTTTTTAAATACACGAAAAAATTATTTTTGCCATATTTAAATTCTCTCCTTGATTCTGAATTCAACAATATATTCCACTTTGTATTTTTGATACGTTTCGGATGATTAAAATCATATTCAATGTAAAACATCGAAAACGTACAGTTAAAACTAATACTAGAAACATTAGAAAACCGTAAAACTATTATAAAATTATGTTTTGTAATTTTGAATGATAGACAAATAAGAAACAAATTTATTTTAAAGGTTAATAAACTCACAAAAGATGTTCAAAAAGATTCCCGTTATTCTCTAAACATAAATAGCATCTTCTAACTGTAGCATCTAAAACATTCTTCAGCATTTGAGGAGTAATACTAGCAAACGCTTCGAGAACTAATCTTTGTAAAATGTCTTCGTTTTCAATATCGTTTCCATAAATGTAATTTTTAATGTATCCCCGAAGAAAAAAATCCAAAGGTTTTATATCTGAAGAATGGGCTGGCCACAGTACATTTGCATGAGTGCCAATACATCTTTCTGGAAATCTAACTGACAGGTATTCTCTGACAACTCTGGAATTTTGTGCTGGTTCACCGTCCTGCATAAACCAACAACCTTCAACTTCTTGGAAAGCCAAATTATTCAAAGCTATCTCTAATTCATTTTGGAGTAAAATTTGGTATCGTTCAGAATTTAAGGACTCGTGGTAAATGAAAGGACCTATAATTCGAGTAACAAATATAGCAGCCCACATACTAAATCTGAAACGGTGTTGGTGTTTGGCCGTTTTGTACAGACGTGGATTTACTCTTGCCCAATAGTGAGCATTTCTACGATTAAAAATTCCATTATTATTAACCATACTTTCATCGGACCATATTATTTTATTCGTAAAATATTCATTGTCTTGAGATTGACGTGTATACCATTCGCAAAATATTCTGCGTCTTTCTGGGTCACCTAGTCGAAGTCCTTGGCAAATTCTAAATTTATATGTATGTACTTTCTCCTTGTTTAGAACATAATGAGCTGGGGAATGGGCTGTGCCAGTTGCCTCTTCAATTTTCCTAGTAGAAACCTCTGGATTTTCCGTTACAGCTAATAAAACAGTATTGGTTTTTTCTTCATTGCAAGGTTTTTTGCGAGATTTTACAGGTTTTTTGAACGCACCATATTCTTTTAGATTAACTGCTAATGTGCGAGAAGTTCTTTTGTGAGGTTGACGCCTTTCTGGATATTTGTTTAAATACATTATTTCGGCTTCAGAACAATTACGTTGACACTAAATGTAACACGTCAGGATATCGAATTTTTCATTATTTGAAAAATGTACTCCTACCATATTGTTTTTAGGTAAACACAAAATGTAATTAACTCAAAGACCACCAAACAAACGTAATACGGACAACAATCAAATATGACAGGTAGGTAAACAAAATGCAAAGCTAACTTATTTTTAAGAATGTATCAGTACGACGGAAGACGTATTTTAACTGTTTAATTAATAGTATTTTCACTAAATACATACTTGTGAATTATTTTATTCGCAACAAGCATTAGAAAATGAGAAAACATTATTTTATAATAATTTTACAGTTTTCTAATGTATCTAGTATTAGTTTTAACTGTACGTTTTCGATGTTTTACGTTGAATATGAATTTTCTCATCCGAAACGTATCAAAAATATCAAGAGTGATATATGTTGAATTCAGAATCAAGGAGAGAATTTAAATATGGCAAAAATAATCTTTTTGTGTATTTAAAAAAATAAAGTTGATGATGGTTGCTAACAAACGAAACGTTGTATCTAAAATTGAATAACAGCATTAAGTAGAGCTAGAAAAGTGGCAATAAAAATGTGCTCTTCTTTTCTTGATAGCTCTTCAGAAGGTCAGAAAAACATAAAAACGTAAATCAGAAAATTAAATTTTTTTCAATTATCTCAAAAACTAAAAGAGATATTTGAGTTCTCCAAAGACCATAAATACATCCTCTCAAATGCGTAACTTTTATTCCATTTAACCGACCTTCCATGTCTTACCGTTTCCGAGATCCCCATAGTGGCCATCCTTATCTTGGACACGGTATATATATATATATATATATACAGGGTGTTTAAAAAATATGCGGCAATATTAAAGGGAGCGATTGCCCAGGTCATTTTATACAATAAAGCTACTATAAACATAGGTCCGCAAATGCTTCGTTACCGATCTACAACGTGTTGAAGTTTAATTTAAAAAAACAGTCAAAATTATATTTTTCCAAAACGGCTTGAGATATCATAATGAAATTTTACGCGTATCAATAACTGTGGGAGACGCATACTTTGTAATACAACACGATGTTTTAGTCGTACCATTGGCGCGCGTATTGGCACGTCACAGGCTATTTTTCAAGAAAAAAGTAGGATGCCGCTGATTTCTCTAAAAATAAAAAATATTTATTAATTCTTTGTTCAATTGTGAAGAAAAAAGCTCTCTTGACTTTTTATCGTACGACGTGCCGTTTTTGAGTAAAAAAAACATTTTAGTGCATGTCCATTTATCATGCGTATAAAAATATTTTTAAACATTCCTGTATTATTCACTAACATATCACTGACATATTGAATGAGTCTCATGATTGATAATTTTGTATGTGTCGAATTTGTTGAAATTTCTTATCATGCATCGCTATACGAATGCCGAAATGACCGACATTCACTACATTTATGGACTTGCTGATGGGAATGCATTAGAAGCTAGGCGGTTGTATATTGAAAGATTTCCGGGCCGTATTGCTCCTGATAGAAAAACTTTGGAATGTATTCATCGGGGTCTTTATGAAACAGACACATTCAGACGAAATGGAGAAGCAGGAAGGCCAAGGGCAGGAAGAACGGTAGAGCTGTAATAGGATGTGCTGGACATGATTGAAGAAGATCGAGGTACTTCTACTCGAAAAATTGCTGACGCTTTGGATGTAAGTAATGGGACTATTTGGCACATTCTTAAGGAAAATTTGTTGTATCCATTCCATACACAACGCGTTCAAGCACTTCTTCCTGCTGATTTTCCTCCTCGCATTGCATTCTGTCAATGGCTTTTGCACAAAATGGTTCAAATCCCTCAACTCCTGATGTTGATTCTGTTCACCGATGAAGCGAGTTTTTCAAGAAATGCAATACGGAATTTCCATAATAACCATGTATGGTGTGAAGAAAATTCAAATGAAATTGTTGAAGTTCGTTTTCAACGTCAGTTTTCTTTGAACGTTTGGATTGTGATTGTGGGTGACTGCCTAATTGGACCGGTATATGCACGATGGCGCACCAGCCCACTTTAGTCAAGTAGCTCGTGATTTCTTAACACAAGCATACGGAAATCGTTGGATTGGCCGGGGTGGACCTCACTTATGGCCTGCACGATCCTCGGACTTAAATCCCCTTGATTTTTTTCTGTGGGAGCATTTGAAGTCCTTGGTGTAAGTTACTCCATTGGAAAACGTAGAAGACTTAAGAAATCGAATCATTGCTGGGTACAACTCAATTAAAACAGATCCTGGTGTTTTTGAGAGAGTTCGCCAGTCAATGAGGAGAAGATTGGATTCTTGCATTCGAGCTCGAGGTGGTCACTTTGAACAGTTTTTATAATTTTTGGTTGGTAAAATTTTTGGTTTGGTGAAATATTTGTTTTTACCCTTGAATGAAACACTCGATTTTTAAAACTTTTTTTCTGTAATAAATGGACATGCACTAAAATGTTTTTTTTTTACTCAAAAACGGTACGTCGTACTTTTTTCTTCACAATTGAACAAAGAATTAAAAATATTTTTTATTTTTAGAGAAATCAGCGGCATCCTACTTTTTTCTTGAAAAATAGCCTTTGACGTGCCAATACGCGCGCTA
This sequence comes from Vesta saturnalis, assembly GCA_036346205.1. Taxonomy (NCBI): domain Eukaryota; kingdom Metazoa; phylum Arthropoda; class Insecta; order Coleoptera; family Lampyridae; genus Vesta; species Vesta saturnalis. The sequence goes on from JARFJB010002541.1 coordinate 128,755, forward strand.
ATGGTACGACTGAAACATCGTATTGTATTGCAAAGTATGCGTCTCCCACAGCTATTGACACGCGTAAAATTTTATTATGATATCTTAAGCCGTTTTGGAAAAATCTAATTTTGACTTTTTTTTTTTAATTAAACTTCAACACGCTGTAGATCGGTAACGAAGCGTTTGTATCTTTTTTAAACACCCTGTATATATATATATATATATATATATATATATATATATATATATATATATATATACTTTTTAGCGTGCCATAAAAAGAAGCAAAATTGAACCTAGCTGTCATTTTGGCATTTAGACCTGTCATTTGGATGTGAAAAATAAATAACTTGCTCTTATAGAAGAACCCTAAGTTTCGTTAAAATCCTTTCATGGTTCAAAACATAAAGAAGAGGGGGGGGCGGAGTATATATCCTCAATCTATAAACGAGAATATGAATAAATAAAAATTATTCATCCCTTTTTACTATATACCCTTAGCTAACGCAAGATGGACCCAACTATAAGAGAGTCAGGTGCTAGCCACATCAGATTTTTCATTCGGTGAAGAGGTTTACTGATGAGAAAGTTGACGTTTTGCATATTAATTTCGGAAAAGGCGTTTCGAGTAGTTTTTCATGATAAAATACTGTATTTAATGTACTTCCAACATCCATAGACAACAGTCGTATCATTAAAGTCATCATAAGAAACGGTATAAAAAACACCCTTACGTTCTGTAATCAAACATTATTCTCCTGTGTAATAGTAAAAAATCATTACTTTGTTATACATTTATTACAAAAGTGGTAGAGTACGCGATACAAAAACTATAGGTTTTCTGCCATACCCAGTCCTACCTTTATTTTAAAGGAAATAACTCATCGAAGGAAAATAATTGAAGAACTGCGTTAAAATATATTTGAACCAAACTACCGAAAGCTTCACCAATCACACCACGAAGTTCTCCAAATAAAATGTCAATATTTTCATTTATGGCTTGATTTATAGTTCTAGTCAACTCTTCATTCCCTGTTATTAAATTTGTACAGTATATACTTGCACTATCGAACTGAAGTTCAAGTGAAACTTCATCTACTTCCACAAACCTTATGGAGTTTTTTGTGTAATATTTCCCATTGAGAGCGGCATTAGCTATGAGGTTGGCTGAAAACGTTAATTATTAATGATAATTAAGTTGAGGTACTATATTGACATTCACAATATACTTACTAGCATTAATATCGTATAGACCAGTTGAATCTATTTCAAATAACAGAACTTTGCCGGTAATTTTATAGTTTCCCCTTAATCTAATGTTTGGAAAGAATAATGTAACTGCAAATTTTGGTTTGTCAAAATTTAATGTAATGTTTTTTATATCAAAGTCCATAAAACCGTTCGCTACTTGATTCCATCCTTTTCCGTTAAACATAATTGACCTTGTTCCGCTTGAATTTGCACTAATATTAAAAAAATGTAATGGATCGCCTGGGGGCAAATTCATTTCTGGTATCCCTTCCACTAGATATGGTTGAATTTGATTGATTGCAGTAATTAAGCATTGTGAGAGATCGGGATCGTTTCTTTTACATAGAGTAATGTGAGAAGCTGAAATAAAAATTTTAGGTTTAAAACATTCTCTGAAAGAACTCAATTCATATCTTCTCTGTGTAATTATTGGGCAACACAGGTTTGGGATTTTGTAGGTTTTTATGTACCTCAATCACGTAAACATTATACTTACGAATTTGTTTTAAAACTACTTCACCAATAATTATACATGAAATAATATTTACTAACACCAATTTCTTCACATTATCCATGATTAAATATTGATCTTTTAAGAAAATAAGTTGTGATTGAGATTATAATATTTAAATCTTCATTTTTATAAGCACAGAAATGCAAATGTTTAATTATTTGTAATTATCTCAAGGCAGAAAATAATTTGTTAGCATTTTCAACACGCAAATTAGCTGTAATATGTAAATGTAGGATTGAGTAAAGCAGTATGTATCTGTATAGTACTGTTAAACTAGTTTATAGGTTAAATGGTGTATAGTTAGAATTATAACATAATTTTAAATGAATAGGGAGAAAATTGTTTGCATATTATGTGTTCAATGTAAAATCATGAAATGTTCAGATACTATTACAGCCAAGTGTAGATGGTTATCGTTTATTAATTAAAACTCCTATTTCTTGGTTTTCTTGGTCTGACAACGTTAAGTTAGTTAAAGGTGAAACACAATTCTACCACTATCATATATTCAATACAATTATTCAAAAAAATATTAGACAATCTATTTAAATATAGAACGTTCTAAATGTTTTTATGAAACGATCCATTTGTCCCGTTTGACATGTTCTTCAGATTTTAAGTTTGGTCCTAGAACAAAAAATAATTTGACCTTAAGCAAACATCAGCATCGTGTGAGTGACGTTCATAGGACTATTTCAATAAATGCAAGTGTCATTGGCCAGTGTCAAGAAATTTGCTCTAGTTATATCTTAATATGGCATAATAACAAGTTACACAACAAATATTTTATATAAGGTGATTCCAAATGAGATACTAACCTTCGAGGTGTCAGTATGGCTCAATTGTGGACACACATATCCAAAAGTCAACGGTTTTCGAGATATTTGAGAATTTGTGATTTTGTAGTAGTTCCCTGTTTGCGTTCGGTTTAAGCCGATTCTGTAGGAATTGATCCTTTTAAACAGAATTTCAGTCCAGTTTTCAATAGTAGAATATGTATTTCACATAATAAATACAAAAGTATGAGGCATATTCTTATAAGAAGAAAATTGTAGAGATTTAAAATCAGAATGCGAGAGTAACTAAAATTGATTTCAAATTTTCTATTGCTTATCACTTTTAAACTATTCTCTATATGTAGTGTTAAAATAGTCTAAAAACTAGCTCAATGTTTTAATAAATCATTCAACAACACACAAACGTTAAGACAATAATGTACTGGACAACCGTCGAGTTGGAAAATTATGTGTTGTCTATCAATGATAGGTATATCATCCAAAAATTTTGCCATATGGTTTCTCAGAAATTCTTAATATACTTCCCCTCTCAAAACTGTAGGAAGAAAAATTAACCTATCAGTTTATTACTTATTGCGCCCATCCAAACATTCACACTAAATTTCCTTTGGAAAGATGTTGCTTTCTGTACATGTGGTTTTACACCAGACCATGAATGTAAATTATGTAAGTAACCTTTTCGGTCGAATCTCGCTTCGTACGTCCATAAAATTCTAGACAAAAATCTAGCATCCTCCGAGTCAGCATTTATGATAAAATGATAAAATTGAAGTCCTCTGACAAAATGGTTCTCTTCTAACCCTTCAACTCTAGTATAATGATATGCGTTTAAGCCATTCTTTTCAACACAGGCAAAACTTTGTTTGGGAGGTCCCAAGTTCCTGGCTGCTTCGCTGGTACTCATCGTGAGAGTATCTTCTATCGTTTGCTTCATCTAGGTCTGTATTCCCAGGTGCACGAGCGTTTCTATTTTTCTAACAGTAACAGTTCCCGCAATTCTGCGGTAGGTTGTAGAAAATACTCTCATGAGGAGCTTGTCTGTTGAGAAATTTCCAAGCGTATTCCCTTTGTGCAAGAGATGCATTTCCATTACTACATCCATACATAAAGAGAATCTTAGCATATTCAAATACAAAACAAATGATAAATAATAAATAAATAAATGATAACAAACAAACAATAATAACATAACGTAACGTAATCTTCACGCTATTCCCTTGCGGGGTAGGCAAAACAATCCCCGCGTCTTATTCATTTTTTATTCACAATCGTTCTTCATGCATTCCTATCTCTGCATACCTCCCTAACTTCCGCAAGATTCATGCATTGTCTCTGACATGTTCTTTTATTTCTGAAAATCGTTATCTTTCTTTCTTTTATCATACATTCTACTACATTCAGCCAAGTTTTACGCGGCCTACCAGGCTCGACCTTACCTCTAATCCCACCCACATATATTTGCTTCGTTAATCTTGCGTTGTTCATTCTCTCAATGTGACCAAACCAACGTAGTGTACTACTTTTATATCTATGCATCATCGTCTTTTCCTCGCCACACTCCTTCACTGTACACTTATTTTTTATTTTGTCCCTTCTCGTTTTACCACATGCGCTTCTCAGGACTCTCATATCTACGGCATTTATTTTCTGTCGTATTTTTTGTTATATATCTATGTTTCACTTTCATACAGTACCGACGGAACAAACACACTACCATAGACTGATCGGATCGCAGTTAGGCTTACTTATTTTGTCATTATCGTCCTTTTTCTATATTGATGATTTGGTTCTATGAGTATTTAGAAAATTTCTTGCTGTACTTTCAGCATTTGTTACATCAGATTGATTGTTTTGAGGAAGTTCAATAATGGTTTTCCAGCATATATATATATATATATATATATATATATATATATATATATATATATATATATATATATATATATTTACCCTGCATACCTTCTGCATGCCTGTAATTTCGTTTTTTTAATTTTTTTTTCTTTTTTTCTTCTCTTTTTACTATGATGATGATAGGATTCATTGATCCCAGTAGGCATAAAGTATTACATTTATTTATATTTATTTTTCTTATTGATTTAATTATACTTTCATAATTTCGCCGGACTAACTCAATCAGGTTCATTAATAAGAGTATGAGAAATAAACTTATAAACTTTCATCAATAAAATTCAATTGTATTTCGTTTCCTTTTACTTTAGTATTACGCCACAAGTTTCTATGGTTAGTAGTCAATCTTATGCATAATAGTTCAAATGACTGCAATTTGTCAGAAACTCGATCATTACGATAAAAATGTGTACGTATAATTCTTGTTGAATTGAAATAAAAAATGTATTTACGCTGCGTATTAAAATTTCAGATATGGTCAACACCTCGTTCACATACGTATACATCTATTTTATTACACTGATACACAAAAATCAATAAACCAATCAATATAAAAATGGGGTTATGAAAAGGAATTTGTAAAAAAAAACTCACACATAATATTCCTGTTGATGTCTGGAATCGTTGCATTTAATTCCATATCCCTGTTGCTTGTCCATCCATCTTCCATCGATTTCTGTACGTGATGTTATCTTAATAGAAGAAAAACACTGGCACTTTGGTAACTTGGATATACCACTTTATACTTTCACGTTTAATTTAAATTGAAATAACTTCTCAGAATTTTAATATTGGCTTACTTATTCGAATAAATTTTATTCTTCAGTTGCTTCTTGCGTTATTAAGCTAGTAACCACTTTTGTTTTAGGTTCTAAATGAATTTGTTGAATATTATTTAATCTCACTTCACTTGTGAAAGAAATAAAAATTAAACATCGAGTTCAACGTGACAAGAGAACTTTAATGAATAACAAAAAAAAAACATCTACCGATGTAAACACGAGACAAATCATTCACACACAAAACACAACTTTTGAAAACAACAATCGGTAACTAATATTGCGACGTTTAGTTATAAAAGCAATTGCTTCGGAATATCACTTCCCGATAAATATTTACCGTTATGATTACGTTAAAATTTCTATTTATTTAAACCCCCGTGATCAGAAAATTTGTTGTTTTCTTTAAGTTAACAAAACACAAGTGTACATGCTCAACTGCCTGTAGGTTGAATCATTTCAAATGACAGAGTGAGAGCATGAACTGCACTTGCTTTTATACCTAATGCTTGGATACCTAAAACTGTACAATACAAACATTAGCTAAATTCAAATTACTGGACTTTTTTACAAAACAATTGACACTCTACATTTTATCTAAAACTTAAAATTAGCCATAACTTTCTTATTTGTTATCTGAATTGCTTAATTTTTTCATATTTGGATTCAGCACAAAAAAAGCATCTGCAGAGATTCAATAACCTATATTTTCTATGCATATTTTACGTTTACCACTTCACATTTTAATTTTCTAATAATTCAAAAATTAAACATTTCTCAGGCAAATGATTAGTTCCACGGATTCAGCACAAAAAACTGTATAGGTAAACACCTGTTTACATACCCTCTTATTAATATTTCCGCAAATTTTTCTAAAATTTTTGTGGTTTTCAGTTAACCTCACTTTTTGTTTTTACCTCTTTACTTATTTAAATTACAACTTACTTTTAGATATCCATAAACTTACTTATTATTTACATTTACAATTTATCTTACGTGTATCTTATCCTAAATAATTCACATTTTCAAAAATTTGAAACCTATAAGCTAACCTCAAATATAATTTTTTCCGTTTTATTTCTATTTAAAATGTTTTTATGCTATAAACTGTTTTCCTAACTTAATTTTATACATGTCTCTATCATTGTTAATGTTCACATTTAGCCTATATTGTCACATTTAGTCAATTCTTGCATGGGCACGTTTTCGAAGTTTTAGTACCCCAAATCAAGCTCTGTTTTTAATTATCAATCTAGACTAGTGTTGTTTATGCTTATAATTAAATTTTCAATGCACTTTCACTGTTGTTTTGTATCTTGGCGCTTAGTTGGTGAGTGTCTTTTCGTTTAAGTTACGGTAACCCCTTTGTATACCTTACATCCTATTTACAAGTATTTTACTTACATACATGTAAACAACGTCAGTTGCAATTGTACTGAGTGTCACCCTTTCCTGAAATGTGTACTGACCTTATATACACCCCTATTTATGTAAATAAATTCGTTATTGACAAATTGCATTCATTTCATTTTTTTTTTATAAATTTTTTCTTCGCATTGAAATAAACAACATGCTACCTTCCATGGAATCTTTGTGTATATTATAAACTTGCCAAATCTGACATTTAGTCTTGAGCCTGTAGTTATGAGCTTGGATCCACCAACAGGTAGTATTTTACTTATTATATTAACTATACCATATTTATTCTATGCTCTATTAATCATTGAACATATTTAATCATGATATTGTTTAAATCTATCCTTATGATTTGTGCCAACTTGAATCGTCTTCCCTCTATCTCCGATATCAGTATTTTCATGTTTAACTCCCCACATTTACCTTGTATCTATCTATTCCTGTACTTCCTACAGTAATATTTAAATTGATTAACCTAATTATCAAGGTTTCTACACCACTAACTTGGTCTTAACATAATTTCCTAATGAAATTTTACCCATACTGTGTTTAGCCGCATATTTTATCCCTATAATCTACTATATGACTGTATGTCAACTTATTTTACTACATCTATTGTTACATTAATCCTCCTTATACTAAAACTACTACCTAACTTCATATGTTTACCTGCTTTATAAATTTTAATTTTTTTTAACCTTTATATGTACGTGTCTTTCCCTATCCTTTACTCAAATCCTGTCATTAACGCATGTTCGTCCTCATGTAATATACTCATTTATTCTTCCTATCCATTTTTATCCTAACTACCTATACCTGCCACCGCAATATATATATATATATATATATATATATATATATATATATATATATATATATATATATATATATATATATATATATATATATATGAGAGGAAGTGAATTTTGTAAAAAAAAGTAAAAACTGATACATTCCAAACAGAAAACGAAATATTTTGAAACAAAGTGTAACTAGACTAGCGTTGCGGAGATAAATCTGTGTCGGTCAGTGAGATTTTGAGTACGATATGAATTGAGAACTAATTTATTTGTTCCTTTGGTATTGATTGGTTAATTATGTCTGACTTTGTTTGATCCAATGAAACGTTGTACTTGTGTGCTTCAAAACAATTTTGCTGTAACGCTGTTATGTTCGGTGTTTTGGTAATCCTTAAAAGAACTGTTCTAGATTCTTGTAAAATGTAAACGTTAAAGTAGTCCGGGAGCGTCGAGTTTGAGTACGCTAGCCGCCGTAGGATCATCAAAACCAGTTATATCCGCAATGCATACAAAATTTTATGCACGATTAATGTATTGAATATTTTAAATGAATTATAACGTTAATCGTTCAAAAAAAATGTATTTCTTATTTATGATGATAGGTATTGATGCAAACGAGTACAAAAGCAGGCATTACAAATCAATAATTCGTTCGACGTTTTGGTTTAGTTAGTTTTAAACGCAATAACTGATATATTTCCAGAAATAAAGCGAATGAAATTGAGGAGTTGTACCACCTAGTATAAACACAACTAAGTGCAATAATTACATTGTCAATATTATTAAGAAATTTGGTTATAATTATCACTATAATGCAACCATGCATAAAACAATTGTTATCGCGATTAGACGGTACTTGTTAATTTGGCTGGCAAACAAAAATTTCTAATATAGGAGTCAGAACCAAATGATTTCTTGACAAATCAAACAAGTTTCATAAATGGAAAATTAAAGTAAATAGAAAAATAGTTGTATATCTATGCCGGTTTCAGGCCACTTTTCAACGTTGCCATGCCTCAAGGTCATGCATCGTCGCGGTTTCATTTACCTTTAAAGGTCAAAGTTCATTGACCTTTTCGAGATCATTGGGAAATTTTAAGGTCACGTCCCAGCAATTCTTGATATCAAAGCTCATTGACCTTCGGACCTCTATTCGTAAAAGTAGGTCAAGTGGTTCTTGTATTGAGTCAAGCTCTTCGTAGGTCAAGGTGAATAGGTATTTTACAAGTTGAAACTTGTTCAAGTCAAGGACATATTTTTCTTAAGATCAGGGTCAAACTTTGGCAGGAAATTTAAAAATCTAAAATTTAAAATGTTTAAGGTCATCACACACATAATTCTTAGAAATCTAAAAAAGCTGGATTTTCAAGGTAGCCTGCAGGGGTTTCATATTACACTTTTCAGAAATATAAAAATAGAATCAGTTTATGGAAACAAGAAGAAGGAGTACCACAGGTTGTTGTTTATGCTAAAAAGTAGACCAAGGTCAAATGGTTTAGTACAATCCTTAGAAATCTAAAAATAGAGTGCTCAATCTGAAAGATTACTGATCTGCAGGGTAATCATATTACATTTCTCAGAAATATAAAAATAGAATCAGTTTATGGAAGCAAAAGGGTTGTTATGTCTATGCTAAAAGTGGACCAAGGTCAAATGGTACTTATATTAAATTCAGTGAAGGTCAAATATTTTTCTAAACTAAAAGTAGGTCACGGTGAGTATTTGGCAAGTTGAAACTTATTCAAGTCAAGGACACATTATATAACTCGCAGTGAGGTGTCTTGAGATCAGTCAGTCAGTCAGTCAGTTAGCAACTTGTAATTATTAAACATGGAATTAGCAGGGTAAACCAAAGCACCTATTGCAAACCCTTTAAAAATGTGTGTGCCTTGAGATATCTGAAAAGATTAATGTGTCAGTAATTAAGACTAAGTATGGTGAACGTATATTGATAGAAACAACTGATTTTAAGTGTGTATTACCTCAGCACTTTTATGAGTATTTCAAACAAGAAGAAACTCGAATTGAATAATTTCAAACGTTAGTAAACATGAGGGATGTGTTCATAAGTAGGTTGGGGTCAGCCAGGGAAACAGCAAACATAATATTTTGTTTTTAGATGTAAATATAGTTTGAGATACTTTAAATCTAGAAAATGGATAGTATGTATGGAGACACAATTCATGATAATTACAAAGATTTATTAGTAGACCTTTAACTTAAAATTTGTGAAATAAATAAGTTACTTACATAGCCATAGGAATAATTTGTATCAAATGATGTATCTTTTAGATGAAATAAAAAAACACATAAAAAATAATTGCATTTTATCTTAGTTCGCTAAATATTACATAAATAATTTTTTACTAAGATTTCATTATCTTATATAATAAACCTAAAGTACTTCTGTAATCATTTAAATTACTTGATAGCCATATTCCCGAATCTGGTCCACATGTCCATCCCAAGCAGGTATTTTTATTTGTTTCACCGTTATGAATCTTTTCTAATATCTAGTAGTAAATTTTGTGGTACTCCTCGTTTTCCCATGGTTGAAACTTATAGTTAATATTTTGTTCTAATAATATGTCAATAAAGATATCGAGGCATTTGTAATTACCATAATGTGCTGCTTTCTCAATAAATTCAGTAATAATGGATAAAGTGTCTTTATAAGCGGAATTAATATATTCTAAGCTAGACTTAACATTTGTTGAAATATAGAATGGATCATCATCCCATGTACATTGTAAGCGGTATGTCAACAAGTAAATTCATGTCGTCTAATATTCTATCTACTTCATTAAAAGTTAACGAACTGCACAAAATTTCATAAAACTTTTAATGGTATTGTCTAATTTAATTTTTCTATGAAATAATGTCTTAATTCATTTGTACACTTTGAATTTATAAAACACTAATCAGGAATAACAATATGTTGTAATATATTCAATGCAAGTAAATAGCTTTCAGAGGAGCACTCCCTCATCAATGAACGCTTCAGGTACTTTCTGTAGATTTGATTACTACTATACCATAGTTCTTCCTTCAATTTGTTTTTAATACTACTTATAATTTATTATAACTGGTATGTAAAAAAATTAATAATTTAAGTAACTATGGAAGTATTTTAGGTTTACAATTAAAATTCTCGCCACGATTTCAATGTAGTGACTGGTATAAACTGCTCTTTATCTGCTTATATAGTCATATAACTTCCGCATTCAAGGTCAAATGAATATTTTCCAAACTAGATTTAACATTTGTTCAAATATAGAATGGATCATCACCCCATAGTAAATTATATATGTACATTGTAAGCGGTATGTCACCAAGTAAATGCATATATTCTTAGAAATCTAAAAATAGAGTTTTCAAGGTCAAAGATTATTTACCTGCAAGGGTATCATATTATATTTCTTAGAAATATAAAAATAAACTCAGTTCGTGAAAACAGTTTTTGTTTAGGTAAGTGACTTTACAGGATGCAGATTTGCAATAAAAGGATTGCTTGCGTGCGCACAATCCAGTAAACTTTTTTTTTAGCGGAAATGACGAAAGTAGTACGCACGATAAGAAGAGAAAGTAAAGAAAAAGTATTAAGTATTGACGAGAGAAGGAAGAGGCTTGAGGAATTATTGAACAAAATGAAAGGATTAAAACTAGATTTAGATCTGTATGAAGTGAATAGAAAAATGAAGCAGCTTGGAGTTAATAAATAAAAATAAGCATGTGTAAACTTTTTAATCTTTAGCGTAGATATATATTGTAGAAAAAAAGATGTGGGTTTAGGAGATAATAATATGCATGAAAGGTGAAATAGAAATTTATTGAAACTTAAGTGGAAGAATGTATCATAAAGAAAAAAGTATTCCACAAAAAGTGATTTGTAAATTTAATGAAAGACCCTTCAAAAATAAACAAATAAATTTAACATGTTTTATATTTATATGTGTAATAGTAATGAGTAAAGTTTGTAATGCGTGAAATGTAAATTTAATGAAAGATACCCTCTCCCGTTGAGTTAAATCCCAAACAAAATTAAATTCAAATTTGGTTAGTATAGGTACCGTTTATATAAGATAGAAAAAAGAATAATGAATATTTTATGCAAAACGTGTGCAATGTGTGTTGCATATGCGTAGCCCCTGCCAACTCCGACTAAATTTACATCTATAGCACCACTAGTAGTAGTAGACTGTTCAAATCAAAATAAAGCGTTATAGTCTAAAGCAGTTGTACTTCAAGTGGAATTCGAAACAACGGAAAACGTAGACAACACTGCCGCATACTGCGTAATACTGCACGATCGCTTAGTTACATACAACGTGCCAACCAAAGCAGTCAGACAAATATAATAATAATCATATAGAAAAGTAACTCATTTATATCAGCTATTTGACTCGTTTTCTGTGGGAAACGGTTACCGCTTCTGAGAAAATAGACTTCCGTTTTGGGAAACAGACCCCGTTTTTGATAAACATACCCCAGCTAGGGTGAATGAGCTATTTGACTTGTTTTCTGTGGGAAACAGCTACCTGTGTTGGGAGACAGACCTCCGTGTTTGTGAAACAGACTCCCGTTTTGGGAAACGGCTAGCTGTATTTGGGATACAGTTCTTGGGGAAAACAACTACCTCGTCCTGAGACAGATCGTGGTGGTGATGGTTAGACAGTAGTATGTGGTGCTATAGATGTAAATTTAGTCGGAGTTAGCAGGGGTTGGCCGTCCATTTGGTAGTAGGATGATTGAAATTTTGCGTACATTTCGTATAAGCTGATGTTTAAGTTATCGTATGAATAACGTTCCGTGTTGAGGTAAACCCGAATGTTTTTAATACCACGTTCCGTGTTGAGATAAACCCGAATGCTTTTAATACCACGTTTATCAAACTTGCTTGTATCTTGCGATAGAACATTTTCTCGATCAATTTAAAGCCCCATGATAATATATCTGAGTATTTCTAATCCTGTAGAAATTTTGATAGCCCAAGTATGTTGCTGGATATGCGCGTTTCCCAACTTCTAAATGCAACAGACGTATTTATATTTTTATCGATGTGTTTAGTTATTGCTAATTCTTCTGCTAATGTGGGAATTGTGTGAGGAACATTGACGTTCAACTCTTCTTCAGCATTCTTTTGCTGTGTATTAATACTATTGCTGCGTATTAATAATAGTTCCTGTCTAATATTCAAAATCACTTTTTATAATCACGCGCTAACCAAGGCATTCAGACAAATATAATAATAATTATATAGAAAAGTAATTCATTTAGATTCGTGTGTGTGCTTACTACTACAGTCGATGTGCAAGGATTCAAAACAGCAAGAAATATATTTACACCTAAGGAGTTAGCGATATACATGTTATGGTAAGTTTGATGTGCTGTCATTAACATTTTGTAATACCTTTGCTGGATTATATCTATTGTATTTATTATTTGTTTCTCACATTCAATTTCCTTAAATTGATTTTCATTTAGTGTGGTCCACGACACGTTGTCATCTTTCTTAATAGGTATTTACATCTCCTCATTATAATGTTTACTAGCCATACATTCAGCCCTTAAAGCCTTCATACCAGGATCTGAGATCATTTTACTTTGAGAGATTAATGACTGACTAACACTATCCCTCCTGTTCCTCTTCATCTTCACTAGTATCCCTAACTTCCAACTGCTTCAAATCTACAGTAAAGTCTTCTAGTTGTGTCGCACTTAACTTCCACAGTAAACAATATCGACCTTTTAAATATCTTTCAAACAAGTTTACACCATTTTCGGATTTCTTTGCAAGTATGCGACATTCCTCTTCCGTATACCATCGTCCTAAACCATATACTGCCTCATGTTCAGCATCAAATATCAATGCTGACAAATGTTGAACTAAACGTTCCACCGCCGTATGTGCATTTACAGCTTTGGTCCACGATTCAGCTACGTAGCACATCCACATATTGACTGAAATTTTATTCACAATAATTCCTGTAAATATTTAAAGCATTCCTTGACAACATTGTTCCTGTTTTACACCCAAACTGTACAAAACATTGCCAGTAAAAACTTAAGCTCGATAAGTATATTGTAGAAATGTATAGTACTATAAAGGATGTAAATATAGCTTTAGATATTTAAATGTAGAAAATGTATATAGACAATTTATTGTCTAGTAATAGTATGAATGTAGACATAATTCGTGATAATTGCAAAACTTTTCATTGATTATAAATAAGCACAGGTCAAAAACTGAAATCCGTTTCAGATCACCGTTTCCCAAAAACAGATCAAAACCGGTGCATGTGTTGCAAAAACAGGTCAAAATATTTAATAAATTTTGCATAATTTTTAGTATAGTGTAGTTGTTTGTAGAATTTATTGTAGTTATAAGTATTCTTTTTATATTTTAATAAATACATGTAAAAAATTTTTGTTTTATTATTTATGGTAAAATATTCTCATTATCCTAAACATTTTACTACAGCTAAAAAACATCCTTATTAATTTTATTTATAATTATGCAGTTTTTGTAATTGTTTAAAGTAGTTTTTACTTTTTAGTTTAAATAAATATTTAATTTGTAAAGTTTTAATTCCAAATATAATGCTGAATAAGATATAAAATGTCATTGAACGAAAAACCTTTTAATTTTCATTTAAAACGAGATTCATATAAAACGAAATTTTTTAGTAGGTACATGAATATAAAAACAAAAAGAAATGATTTTTATTAACACATAAATTGAAATTTTTTAGGCAAAGTTTTATTTTTTAACAAAGGAGCCAAAACTTGTAAACATTATAATGTTTAGTATTGGTACTGTTTATATAAGATAGAAAAACACTCGTAATTATGTTACAATTAAAGTGCTAACATTATTTTCTTGAATTTTGCTTAATTAATTAATTAATAAAATAAGGATATTTCTATTAAACCACTAAAATAATTTAATTAATTCAAATTAACTGTATTAAATAGTAATCTTTTTAATGTAAATAAAATACTTTCTTTAAGCTTTACTTTGATATAAAAGTCATACGCTATTCCGAAAAACATGTATGTCGGAATCACAACCAACTTTCTATTAGAAATAATCAATCAATGATATTTGAAATAGAATAAATTAGTTGAATTATTGAGATTCATGCGCTATTCAGAAAAAACAAGGGGTGTAATAACTTTATTAAGCACTGAAGTAATTCAGTAAAAAGTAAAAGCATGTATGTTATTAAAAAAAAAAATTAAATTCATATTTGGTTAGTATAGGTACTGTTTTGGTTAGTATAGGTACCATTTATATAGGATAGTAAAAGAATAATGAACATTTTATGCAAAATGTGTTGCATATGTGTAGGACTTACAGTTGAGTGTATCAGCCTCCACTCACACAGAGAAGAAGAGAGAACGCATTCGGAGGGAAAAAGATAGACAATACACTGAATCCTTCTTTTACAAACTTCCAAACTTTCATTCACATTAATAATAATAAATTACAACAATATAAGGGTATTTCTATTAAACCACTAAAATAATTTAAATAATTCAAATTAACTGTATTATACAGTATTCTTTTTAATGTAAATAAAAAAAACTTTCTTTGAGCTTTAATTTGGTATAAAAAGTCATACGCTATTCAGAAAAACATGTGTGTCAGAATCACAACCAGCTTTCTATTAAAAATAATCAATTCATGATTTTTGAAATTGAATAAATTAGTTGAATTATTTGAGAGCCATACGCTATTCAGAAAAAACAAAAGAGGTGTAATAACTTTATTAAGTACTGAAGTGATTCAGTAAAAAGTGTACGTTATTAAAAAAAAATTAAATTCAAATTTTGGTTAGTATAGATACTGTTAATATAAGATAGAGAAACACTCGTAATTATGATATATGTTACAATCAAAGTGCTGACTTCACATACTAATTTCTGTTGAAGTAACGTTTTTTTCGTCGATATTGAGGTTTTAAAACTACACTTGTATAATTTTACATCTCGTTAAAAATTTAAAATTTGAGTGTCCAAATCGAATTAAAATTTATTTGGTTTAGTAAATTGTGTGTCTCTTATAAATGAACCTAAGACATCAATCCTTATAATGTGCAAGAGCGAAAGAAAACGATGCGTTCATTGAGACAAGAAATAGTCGGTGTGCGAGTGACGCAGGTAGTCGTGTGAGAGAGAAGGTATTCGACAGCTTGAGTACGCGTCAAAATAATAAATTAAAATAATTTCAGCATGTTGCATTTAGTACATTAATCTAAAAACAAAAAGAAGTGATTTCATTAACACAAATTTGAAATTGTTTAGACAGTTTTATTTTTTTAACGAAGGAGTCTAAAATATAATATAGTTTTATAAGATTGAAAAACAATTCATAATTATGACATATGTTACAATTATTATTAGACCGCTGACTCGCATATTTCAAGCTAAATTCATTTCATTTATGTTGAGATTTTTATATTAAACTATATATGTATAATTTTTATGTCTCGTTGAACATTGAAAATTTGGGATCCTAATCGAATTAAAATTTTTGAGATGGGTTTAGTAAGTTATGTATGTTTCTTATGAGCTTACGTAAGTACAAAAAAGCTGTTTTAAGTGCTGTTTATTGTTTTCAAAAACTGAATAGGTCAATTTTAGGACCATTTTTCATATTTTTTATAAACTAATAAATAAACTACCACTTATAAAACACTACTATTCTACTATTTTAGACTTTTAAGAATTATAATGTGTGTAATGACCTTGAAAATTCTATTTTTAAATTTTTAAATCTCTCGCCAAAGTTTGACATTGACCTTAAGAAAAGTATGTCCTTAACTTGAACAAGTTTCAACTTGTCAAAACAAAATTGTTTGTAAGTATTGTGTTTTGTAATATATGAATGAAATATTCTTGCAAAATACAACTCGTAGGATGGATATTTTTTTAATTCAAACTTACATTAGCTAACTCCATTATGCTGCTCTCAGGAAATGCATCATCGCAGCATAGCTTTCGTACAGTTATTAAATCGTCTGAATTATCATTAGTAATACCACCTTCTAGAACAATGATTATTATGATAATTCCGACGATATGTTCTGTTTACGAGTTTTGTACTTGTTTGTAGTTGTTGCAGGAATAATTCATACTATTATCGTTTATATATATATATATATATATATATATATATATATATATATATATATATATATATATATATATATATATATATATATATATTTATATCAAAGGGCAGGTGCAACGAACATACAATCGCGGAAACCGTTATACTACATGTACGTAATGACATAGAGCATGATGTTCTCGCTGCAGTAGTTGTTGTTCTGTATATTTCAACGAGAAGACTTGCAAGGGATTTTGAAATTAGCGAATACTCTGTATGATGAATTTTGAAAGATCACAACTTTCATCCATAGTGACAAAGAATTAAATGAGAATGATTTGCAAGCTCGAGTTTTTGTAGATCCACAATTTTCTAGGATAGCTTTATGGACTGACAAAACTACTTTTAAAAGCAATAGAGAAGTCAATATTCACAATGCAAATTACTGGTCGCAAACAAATCCTCACTGGCTACAAACCATTGGCAATCAACATCTGTTGTGGTATACTTGAAGGAAATATCGTAGGCCATTATTTTTTCGAAACACTCTGAATGGGATACGATACGCCGAGTTTTTAAGTAACGACTTGACCAATTTACTGGAGAATGTCCCTATTTTAACGCGACCAAGAATGTGGTTTCAGCAAGCCGGCTGCCCAGATTATTTTTCATTGGTCGCCAGGAACACAGTAAATCAACTATTTCCCAACAGATAGATATCCACAGGAAGCATAGTGGCGTGGCCGCCAAGATCACCAGATTATACTGCCCTAGATTTTTTCCTTTGGGGTCGGATCAAGGATATTGTTTATGAAGAAAACCCAAAGAGAGATAATATGAAGCTGAGAAATCGTAATGCTTGCCATTCATTAGGCATTGAAAAAGTACTTAGAGCCACTGATAGTGTTACTAGAAGAGCTCAACTGTGTTTAGCAGTAAATGGAGGACATTTTGAACACTTGTATCATTGTCTAACACGGTAAAATCCGACTTTCCAATTTTGCTTCTTAACAATGAATTTCAGATTTAATAACTTTAGTCGAATATTACTTAAAACGGATGGGAGTAATAGAATAAATTTTTCTATAAAACTTTATTCTTTTTTAACGATCTTTTTAACATACGGTGCCATTTAAAATTTTGGAGAAATTCTAATCAGGATGCTGACTTTTACGAGAAATAGTATCACCATTCAATTCTTTATTATGGGGTTTATAATAATTTTTTTTTAAACCAACTCTCTTGACTTACCGTTCTTTAAAAAAAAATCTAATACGGGCTGTCTCATTCACCCGATATACTCTGACGTGCTGGCCATATCAATATCAATATCATTTGTATTTAATGCACTTTCAATAGCCACATAAGTATAACAGTCGTTTCGTCCAAATAATCACATGAAGCGGTATGTAAAACGCCCTTGCATTTTGTCATCAAACATCATTACTCTCTTATACATTTATTACAAAAGTGGTAGAACACAATAGAAAATATAGGTTTTCTGCCATACATACTCTTATTCTAAAGGAAATAACTCATCGAAGGAAAATAACTGAAGAACTGCGTTAAAATATATTTGAACCATTGTACCGAAAGCTTCACCAAATACACCACGAACTTCTTAAAATAAACTGTCAATATTTCTATTAATGACTTGATTTAGAGTTCGAGTTAACTCTTCATTCCCTTTTATTAAATCTGTATAGTATACACTTGCACTACCTATCTGAAGATCAAGTGAAACTTCTTTTACTTCCACAAACGTTTTGACGTTTTTTGTGTAATATTTCCCATTGAGATCGGCATTAGCTATGAGGTTGGCTAAAAACGTTATTTATCAAGGATAATTAAGTTGAGGTACTATATTGATATTCACAATATACTTACTAGCATTAATATCGTATAGACCAGTTGAATTTATTTCAAATAAAAAAACTTGTCCGTTAAATTTATAGTTTCCCGTTAATCTAACTCTCGGAAATAATATTGTAACTGTAAATTTCGGTTTATCAAAATTTAATGAAATGTTTTTTATTCTAAAGTCCATAAAACCGTTCGCTACTTGATTCCATCCTCTTCCTATAAGCATAGTTGAACCTGCTCCGGTTGTATTTGCACTCATATTAAAAAAATGTAAAGGATCACCTGGGGGCAAATTCATTTCTGATATTCCTTCCGCTAAAAATGGTTGGACTTGATTGATTGCATTAATTAAGCATCCTGAGAGATCGGGATCGTTTTTTTACATAGAGTAATGTAAGAAGCTGAAATAAAAACCTTAGGTTTATAACATTTTCTGAAAGCCATCTGTGAAATGACGAAATTGCAATATAAGGTAAAGTTAACGATAATTTTGTTATATTGGGTATCATGGGAATAGGATTTTCTAAGTTTTTGTGTAAATCAAACCGACATTATACTTACGAATTTGTCGTAAAACTATTTCACCAATAAATAAAAATAAAACAATATTTATTAACACCAATTTGTTCACATTAGCCATGATTAAATATTGACCTTTTAGGAAAAAAATGTATTTGAGAATGTAATGTTTAAATCTTTACTTTTATAAGTGCAGAAACGCAATCGTTTAATTATTTGTAATTATCTCAAGGTAAGAAATAATAAAGCAAGTTTTGCATGCACATTTTTTTGCATATTGCGTCAGATTTGTAACTTTGTGTTGATGGAACTTTCCTTCCTTTTTGTGAGTTTCACTGTAAAATGTACGATTGGGTAAAGCAATACGTGTAGATATAGTACGGTTAAAC
Organism: Vesta saturnalis; assembly: GCA_036346205.1. Lineage (NCBI taxonomy): Eukaryota > Metazoa > Arthropoda > Insecta > Coleoptera > Lampyridae > Vesta > Vesta saturnalis. The sequence continues at coordinate 148,088 of JARFJB010002541.1, forward strand.
TAAATTATAGGGTAAACAGCACATGGATGTTTCACACATATACGGTGGCTGCCCAAACGGCACCGTTTACGAAGTCACGTTGCCCCTTCACACTTTACCGATTCGTTTCCGGTTATTCTGGTGTAGTTGCTTCCCAACATGGATCGTGAACGTGTCATAGCGATGATGATATTATCCAGGCGCATCAGCAAAAGAAGGAAGAATAGAATTCATTGGATTCGCCCTATAAATATGAAGAGGAAAGAGTTTGGGGCATTGCATGTACTTTTGCCGAGCTGAGAGATGATGAAAAGAAGTTTTTCAATTATTTTAGGATGACAACATCCACTTTTGATGAATTGCACCAACGACTAAAGGACTCTTTTCAGAGTCAAGGCTCATTTACAATTAGGTAAGTACAACTAAACTACTATTTACTAAATTATTTATTTTTGAAAAAGTGGTATAGAAAAAGAGTAGGTATACAAAAAATATTTATAAACACATTTTATGTAGAAAATTGAGTGAGTCTAAAGACACTTCTGATGGGCTGTGCAATACTGCAGATGCTGGTGCAAGATGCTGACCAACATTTTCATAATACTGGCTCGCTGTTACAACTGCTAAATTTTTCTGCTGGTTTGCACCCAAGCGAACAGGTTGCATTGTGTAATATAAACTAGTCTGCTGACCGTTCTAACCATGTGAAGTACTCGGCATCTGGTTACAATGGGGCTGTACGTTGTCTGAGTAGAGAGCAATGTTGGATCCATGTTCTGATAGAGATGGCTTCCGGTTGATGTTGTCGCCTATTGACTGGTGTTGCATCTGAAGAAGGGGTTGATAATAGGAAAGCACTGTTTTTCGTCGCTGATGGATCGTATTGTTTGTAACACCGACATTTGGAATTCTTAATATCTCATCATCATCAAAACTGTTCAATAAAGAAATTATTCCTCTAAAAAGACAAATCATGATCCGGTGTTTCATTTCTATTTCAACATCGTCCAGTTTGCGTTTTCGTAATCCTGGTTTTTTGAAAACTTTGGCGATTCCTTGAATAGCTTCAGTTTCAGAAGTGTTTCGAGGTGTTCCATCATCTGCCGTTTCGGGTTGTTCGACATCGGCTGATAGACTATTTTGTGTTTACTCGTTATAAATGTACGTTTTTGTAATTGGCGCTTTTGATTTTGCAGCCTCTCTTTGTTTGTTAACAGATTTTTGAAAAGCGTCCCTAACATTCACCCATTTCTTCATCACCTCCTTACCTGCAAAGAAATACAAATATCTACATTAATGTTTTCTTTCAGATATCCGGCTAGAGGTTGTACTTTTACAGATGTACACTACAGAAATCTACTGGGCATTTCTACAGTGAGCAAGATTGTAAGAGATGTATGTAGTTGACGAAACATATTAGAATAATCAATCCACTTGGCTCGATATACTTCAACTATAAATGTTATTCTTCTGTGGTCTTCATGGCGGTGGCTGACTCGGATTATTGTTTTGTGTATGCTGATATTGGAAGCTACTGAAAATATTGAGATTCTAACGTATTTAAGGTCTCCTCGCTGTGGACATCAATAAACAATAAAGAACTGGAAATTCCTGAAGAGACATGTCTCCCAGGCTCAAAAGATCTTAATTTTTTAGTGGAGGATGAAGCATTTGGGCTACACAAACACCTACTTCGACCGTATGGTGGACATAACTCGACAGTAAAAAAAGATTTTGAATTATCTCGACTCGAAGGTACGTAGAGTGCTCGTTTGTAATAATAAGTAATAAATGAAGGGTATTTCTTGGCCCTATAAACTTAGAGCCTGATTTTGCTGTTGACATTGTTAAGGCTTGTGTTGTTTTATATAATTTCTTTCGGGAAAGAGACGGCTATGAAGTAGAGCATACAATGACAATAACAGGGCTTGATAACATACCTAGAAAAGAACCAGTGCGCGGGGGAATGAGCAAACAATGTGAGAAATATTTTAACTGACTACTTCTTAGCAACGGTAGGATCTGTGAAATCGCAGCTTTCAAAAATTTAATGCTATGAACGTTAATCATATCTGTATAAATCTACCTATATTTCAGCCTAGAATAAATAATAAAATTCACCGAAGCTATTCTTTTCTGTCTTCCAACTCCTCAAAGTCACTTTTTAGCTGGAGAAAAACTTCCCACCAAGCACTTTCCGTTTCATTTCTGTCTTTGTAGACAGAACTTGTTTTATCCCAAATTACGGGCTTTTCTTCCACTAAAGATATGAGAATATCCAAGTCTATGTCTGAAATTGTTATATTGAATGACACCTTTTTAATAAAAATACACTCATCAATCGGAAATATGTAAATAAGCGGAACCGGGCAATAGACACGGCACGTATGAAGCATCCACTGAACAGTTTACTATACTATCACTTGCGACGTTAAGACGGTAACGGTGACCGTGGTTCATAGTGGGAAGACACGGCGACATCACGTTGGACGGCGACCGTACACACGGTTACGGTGCGTGTGAAAGCTCTCGTATGATCTTCGTCCTTTAAGCTTGTAAACGGTGCCGTTTGCACACTCAATTACCATAGTAACAGAGCTATTCTTGTCATGAACAAGAAACATTTTTGTCAAATACTGGCAGCCACGCTAAAAAAAATTAAGTTAAGGTTATTGTAAAAATGAAACGATTTCCTAAAATTTCGTGAAAAACGATTGATAGAAATATTAATTTTCTAAATTTTGTTACATGCTTAGTAATAAAAAAGTTTTTTCACATGTAGAGTCCGGCAACAAGAGCGCTTTCTTCTATATCTTCCGTTTTATGTAAGCTAGATTAATAAAATTTGGAATGAAGTTATAGTTTAGTTGTGTGCATATTTTAAAATTATTCACGCGAATACAGGTTGTTTATTTAAAGATGACCAAATTATTATAAAAAAATCTAAATGGAACATCCTGTATATTATTACTTTTTTAAATTCTACACATTGTTCCTAACAAATTCGCAATACATTTTTCTTTCCCTAAATATAGCCGTTTTTGAGTTAAATCGATTTTTCTAAAAAAAAATTGAAATTACAGAGTTTGCTTTGAAAATGTACCTCCTTAACTGTTGAAAAATAAAAGTTATCTAATTTATATGAGAATAAGTACACAGATAGAGCTTCCTTTTAATGTGAAGAAAATGACATAATTGCATACAGGGTGCTTATAATTGACTTGCCAATCAACCATTATTCGAACTAGTAAAAGTTTACTTTTTCAAATAAAACACCCTGTATATTATTACATTTTTGGTTTCTACATACTAACCCTTATCAGTTCGCCACACAACTCCCTATCCCTAAATATAGCCGTTTCCGAATTATTTTCAATTTTTCAAAATGTATAAGATTATTGAGACATTTTTAAATCTATGGCCTCGTATAGATAAAAAAGATCATCATAAAACAATTGTATTATACATTAAAAAACGCAACAGAAACTAATATATTATGATAGAAGACTAATTACAATTTTTGTACTGGAGGCATTGAATGTTAACAAAAATTTGACAAATATTTACTTCAATTTCAAGTAAAATTCTAAAATCAAGTGTGATTCTTATAAAAATTGAATGTTTGACGTAAATAAATAAAACTGTAGTTAACCATTTACGAGTGTTATTGTTAGTAATTAAGATTTTTGTAAAATGAATTTTACACAAAATGAGTTAGTTGATATGATATTCGTGTTGGGTGCTGCAGAAAGAAACTGTTTATTGGCCAGCAGAATTTATGCTGAAAGATATGCAGATATAAGACATCCAAACGCATGTGCCAATTACTCCAACCATGAACGTGTTAAACCTTCTACAAATGAAGATAGTGAATAGAGGGTTCTTCTCGCCATCGAAGAGGATCATCACAGAAGCCAAAAGGACATAAGTGAAATAGTTGGTATAAGTGAGAGATTAGTAGGCCGTCTTTTAAAGAAGAATCGCTTACATCCCTATCATATTCAGTTACACCAAGAATTGAGCGATGCAGACTTCGATCATCTAGTAAGATTTTGTAACTGGGCCAGAGAAAAAATTACTCAAAACCCAAATTTTTTTAATAATATTTTATGGACATACGAATCAACATTTCATAAGAATGGATTTGTTAATACACATAATTTTCATTATTATTCCTCAGAGAATCCACATTTATCAAGACAAGTTGGTAATCAATATAAGTGGTCTTTAAGTGTCTGGGGTGCCATCGTTGGGGATTATTTCATCGGTCCATTCTTTTTTGATGAACACTTGAATGGTGAGAAGTACTTTAACTTTTTGGGTAACGATTTACCGCGCTTATTAGAAAATATTACTCTTGACATTAGAGTCACAATGTGGTATCAACATGATGGCGCTCCTGCTCACTACTCTGCAGATGTAAGAGATTATCACAATAGAGTCTTTCCAAATAAACGGATTGGGCGAAATGGACCTGTGAGGTGGCCAGCTAGGTCCACTGATCTGACAAGAATAGATTTCTTTTTATGGGGATACATAAAAAGTATTGTCTATAGGGAACCACCAACCACTGCCGAAGATATGCGTAATCGTATAACACAGGCTTTTCATAGCATTACTCCTGAGTTGTTGCGTAGAGTTGAACAATCTTTTAAAGATCGACTTCAGGTCTGCATCCGAGAAAACGGACAACATTTTGAACAATTATTATAAATTATTATCGCTAATGATTAGCGTTAAATATTTTTTATTTTATTTTATTAGTTTTGTATTTTTAGAAATAATTTTAACAATTATAGTGTATTAGTTGCTATTGCGTTTTTTAATTTGCAATACAAATTGTTTTCCACTGTTTTTTTTCTATTTATACGAGGCCATGGATTAAAAAAAATGTTCCAATAATCTTATTCATTTTGAAGAATTGAAAATAATTCGGAAACCGCTATATTTAGGGATAGGGAATTGTATATCGAATTGATAAGGGTTAATATGTAGAAACCAAAAACGGAATAATATACAGCGTGTTCTGTTTGAAAAAGTAAACTTTTACTAGTTGGAATAATGTCTGATTGGCAAGTCAATTGTAAACACCCTGTATGTAATTATGACATTTTCTTTGCATTAAAAGAAAGCTCTATCTGTGTACTTGTTCTGATATAAATTGGATAACTTTTGTTTTTCAACGGCTAAGGAGGTACATTTTCAAAGCTATCTATGTAATTTCAATTTTTTTTATAAAAATCGACATAACTCAAAAACAGCTATATTTAGGGATAGGAAAATGTATTGCGAATTTGTTAGGAACAATGTGTAGAATTCAAAAAAGTAATAATATAGAGGGTGTTCCATTTAAATTTTTTTTATTATAGTTTGGTTATCTTTAAATAAACAACCTACATACACGTAAATAATTTTAAAATATGCACACAACTAAACTATAACCCTATCCCAAATTTTATTAATCTAGCTTATATGAAACAGAAGATATAGAAGAAGGCGCTATTGTTGCCGGACCCTGTATATATATATATATATATATATATATATATATATATATATATATATATATATATATATATATATATATAATATATGTCTATATACATATAGGGTGTTTCATTACTAATTGGTAATATTTTAACTGTAGAATCCTGAGCTCAAAATATGAAGACTTAGCCCAAATCACCTAGATAAAATGTGTCTGTCTGAGTTACAGGGAGTTTTATTTAAAAATTTAAAAATGATTTGTGTCCATTACTTTAAAACTGTCTGACGTTTTATTGTCACACTTGGCGGAAAGTGTAGGTACTATACACCCTACTAAAGTATGTTAAATAAACGTTTCTGACTACTACCAGACGCGTACGACAGGGGCAAGTGAAAGGTTGACCCTTCCCAAATTCTACGCCACTGGCGAAATTGCAATTTTTCGATTCTTCAATACGTTCTACGTAAATATCATACTCTTTCTTGATAATGATAAAGTCATTATTTTTCGAGATATTTTAAGTTAAACATGAAGCGGCATTGATTTTAATGTTTATGTATTACTCATGTCGGTGTTTTGGGTCATTGGATTGGATTTATTAGGCAAATGAAACTTGAAACCCTATTAACAAAAAAAAAAAACAATCTTAATTATCAAAATTTCTTGAAACGAGTAGATGCATTAAACAATTTTAATCACAAGAAAATATCAAAAGCGCATGAGCAAAACTCAAAAACCTGTCACAACGAATGTTCAATGTGACCCCAATTTACCTCAATATGTTTATCCATTCTTTCGCTAAACGATCTTTTAACTTCAAAAAATATATTTGTCTGATTGCTGCCATAGTTCCTGGCGAGTATTTATTGCTTGGGATTATATTAGTGATTTCATATACCCCCATAAATAGAAACCTAAGGGATTATCTTCAGGAGTTCTAGGCGAGGAAATTGATTATCGAGCTAGTTATGCACTGTTAAAGGATAATGAGGTGGTGCTCCATCCTGCATGAACCACATGTCTCTTCTTCGATTAAGTGGCAATTCCTCTAGATAATCGAAAAGCCTAGTTTGTAAAAACTGTAAATACGAGTTACCATTCAAACTTGCTGGAATTCATAAGGACCCAACAAACTATCTTCAAATATACCGCACCATACATTAATCCCATTCGTGTTGAAAATCTGACGGAATAGATGGGGATTTTCAATATCCCATTTGTGACTATTTCTCCAGTTGAAAACTCCTCTACATGTAAATGTGGCCTCGTCAGTGAAAAGAATTTTTTCAATAAAATTACGATTTTAACTTTTTTTATTTGTCATCCACTGAGCAAAATTCATGCGTGAAGGATAATCACTAGGAAATAAATTCTGTACCAGTGTAAAGTGGTAAGGTCGTAAATTTTCTTTTTTCATACTCGAAAAACTGAAGCGTGGCTTACTCCAGTCATTGCTGCTAAACGCCGAGTGCTTAGTTCAGGATTATCAGCAACTCGCACTAAAAAAAGATCCTCCTGATCCACAGTTAACATTTTCGGTCGTCCCATACCACTGTTACGCCAAAATTGTCCAGTTTCTCCTAATCGACTAAAAATATTACTGAAAATCTGGCGATTGGGGTGAACTCTGTTTGGATACATTTCTTGGTATATTCAAGCAGCAGCAAGACAGGAATAATTTTCGCAGAGCATATCTCGCATTTCAAGATTAGTGAAATTGTTGTGCCGCGCTATTTTCACTTAATCGACTTTTTAAATTTTACAACAATCACAATCTTAAGTGACAGTAACAACACCAATGACAGAATCCTACTAGATCGAAACAATTAAGTCAGACCAGAGACAACTACACAAACCCTAAGCTTATTTTCAATATGTCGTACACACTTTAACATCATGAAAGCATTTATTTAAATGATATGGGGAAATTACTTAAATCGCATTTATTTATGATATTGTAAATAAATTTAGAGATTAGTTTATTTGTTTTAAAGTGTTTTTAAATTATTTTAATATTACTTTTAAGTTACAATATAGTTTAGCGAAAGAATGGATAAACTTATTAAGGTAAACGGGGGTTATATTGAACATTTGTTATAACAAGTTTTTAAGTTTTGTTCATGAGATTTTTGATATTTTCTTGTTATTAAAATTGTTTTTTTAATTGGCTTATAACATTTTCAGTACCACAATTTGTTTTTAATTGTTTAATGCATTTATTCGTTTCAAGAAATGTCCATAAATAAGATTAAGTTTTTTTTATTAATATGGATTAAAGTCTCATTTGCCTAATAAATACAATCCAATGACCCAAAAGATCGACATAATTAATACACATTAAAATCAAAATAAATGTGCAACTTCATGTTTAACTTAAAATATCTCGAAAAATAATGACTTTATTGATGAAGAAAGAGTATGATATTTACGTAGAACCGTAGAACGTATTGGAGAATCGAAAAATTGTACTAAAATTGCAATTTCGCCAGTGCCGTAGAATTTGGGAAGGGTCAACCATTCACTTGTTCCTGTCGTACGCCTCTGGTAGTAGTTACAGAACATAATTTAGAAGGGTGTATAGTACCTACAATTTCCGCCAAGTATAACAATAAAACGTCAAACAGTTTTAAAGTACTAGGCACAAATAATTTTTAAATAAAACACAGTGTAACAAACAGGAGACACATTTTACCTAGGTGATTTGGGTTAAATCTTCATATTTTGGGACCATGGTTCTACAGTTAAAACGTTTCCAATTAGTAATGAAACACCCTATATATATATATATATATATATATATATATATATATATATATATATATATATATATATATATAATATATATATATATATATATATATATATATATATAAATATATATATATATATATATATATATATATATATATATATATATATATATATTCTGAAAATATTCTACCGAATACTACGCGTGCATCAAAATTAATCAAGTAGTCCTGGAAAAAGCGTTGTTTCCTTAAGAAAACCGCATTCGTTGGTTTTCTCTGTTAGTTAAAAGAATAGTCTTCTTCCTTCGGAGTCGTGCTCAAAATCTTCCCATGTTCAGCACAAACACCATTTTCAGTTATAAGTATCGATATTCAATATAATTTTCCATTTTCTTAAGTTTTGGGACGTAGCATTTAACTTGTTTAATCCTTAAATGCGAATTTCCTAAATTTCGCTGCAAAAATAGTATTTTATACCTTTTCAACTCTAGATTCTCGCAAAAATCATGAAATAAATATATGCTTTTGCTCTTTATTTTAGTATAGCATATATACAAAAATGCGCATTCGTATTAGATTTTACTAGGAACTAAAAAACTTACACTGTATAATTTTTGTTAAGACTTAAAATATACAGAAAAAGTAAACTTGAAAACTGAGAAAGCAGTTTTTCGATTTATTGAAACAAAGTGCAGTGGAACATTTTTCATGGGAAACATACGTGTAACTTTCACATTTTGAATATTTACACCGAAGATGTTTATCCATCCACACCGGCCAGTGGGAGCTTCCATCTGTACGAACTTCTTTGCTAGGGACAAAGCACTGCTTAGATCTTCTTTTTTCGTTGAGCTGTCTTTCAAAATCTGATTCTTGATCCAGTGTGACGGATACCCATCATACAGAACATTTCATCTACCGCAGTTCGAAATTCAGCAAGTCCAAGACCTTATTTTGTGCCTTTCTCTTTGTTTAATTGAGCCAAAAGTGGGATGGTTGAGTAATAATTATTGAAATATACACGATAATTCAAATTTTTAGGAACATTATGTAACAGTCTTGTAACAATATTAGCCCACGAACCTAAATAGAATTTTCCCATTGTTTGACTTGTTTGTTTATCTATAGAAAGTCACGATTCATATGTACCAGTCTGAAAGCGGCTTAGTAGATGATTGACGATTTTATCCCTGGGTAACATTTTTGGGTTATCGTTAAAATGTAGGTTCCTTGATGGTCTCAAATCGCTTTTGTGACATTTTTGTTTTTTATGATATCTGTACCTATATTGGCTGTCCAATAATTTCTGATGTTTGGTAAGTGAATTACTGACATGAGAATGCATACCCCGAAATATCTTTTTACATAAATCTCGTTTAGGTGCATTCCATTACCGGCCGACTGTATTATATATAGATTTGACTATTCAGTAATACGTTTTATTATGTTTTTTCATCAAAAAAACAGTGGAAGAAATCGTAAGGGGGTTTGTAATTAATGAAACGTCGATGGTAGTCTTACATTTCCATTACGGAATCTTCCTGTATGACTAAATTCTCCTTCTTCCACTTTAAATTCTGTAATTTCAGTTTTAGTTTTCTGTTTTTCCTCTGATAGCTTTCTTTTCTTAGTTTGTTCATGTTTCATTCTCTTTGTTTCTTCTTCAGCTGGTTGCGCTTTCCTGGTTTACTCTCTGTTAAAATTATGTGTTCAACTGCTGCAGTATGTGTAGGGAAAATATCTTGTTGATCGGTGAAATATTGAAGCTCATCTTCGGTTAACGGTCTCTGATGTTTTTTTTCTACAAAGAAAAAATAACTAATAATTACTAATGCACGTCAAATATTATTTGACGCTCGAATGTGTATTGTAACAGTCATCAAAGTTACCTATTCCTCGAAAGTGTACTGGAGTAGATATTCAAATAATCGTCACAAAAACAGCTCATCAAAACCATAAATATTGACATATGACCATAACCACCTGATTGCATTCACCAAAGTGAGAGTTGTGAAACACGTGCTGCTATCTGTAGTTTTTACTTTAAAATATGCAGTTAAAAATTATATAGTGGATGTACAGGCCAACCTTGGAAATAGAGAATTAACACATTTGATCGCGATGGAAACTCATTGAATGTGCAGAACTAAAAAGAGACTACGCCGTGGCATTTTTTCAATTACGAATAGTCTATAGTTTTTATGAAAAGTGACTTTAAAAATCACTAATTTCAAAAGTTGGCCGCTTGCTTCGTTCGTTTTCGTAATTGCTCACCAGCAATTCTGTGCATTCATAAACAAGCCAACGTTTTGTGTTTAGCACGTATTAAAATAATAATAATAATAATAATAATAATAATAAGAATTGAATGGCCAACAAACCGATTGATCCAATTACAGGACAATACTTTACAGCAGTAGCGAGAAAAAGAGAAAATATAACAGGAATGACGCTATTAAAATAAAATAAAATACTTTACCTATTACATGTTTCTAAATGTCTAATCTAAAACTAAATTAAATTACCACTGGAATGCGGAATTTGACTGCTGCGCTAACTAATGGGAATTCTATCATTGATCTTAAACTAGCGAGAGACGTTTTTGATTTCAGTAATAGTGCATTGATTAATATCGCAAACATCTGAAATATTGTTGAAGTTTTTGCACACAACAAATACAGCAGACTTAAGTACAAGATTAGTATTTGCAGTAGGACAGTTAAAGGTAACTAAAGATCGAGGCAAGAAACGTGGAACATGAAACTGAAGAGAAGATAATAGATACGGACATGTAAAAGTTTGTACAAGAATGTAATGCTGCTGACCACCCTCCTCTTTTCTAATGACTCTACATAATGTTTTTCCAGTTAGGTGTTTTGTTCAATACTTTGTACGATAAATATTTTAGAAACCTTCTTTGTACTGTTTCTAATGATGCTTTTTGATTTTCATAACAGGGATACCAAATTAGCGCCCCATACTTCAGCTTCGCACGAATAAGAGCTGTATACAAAGATTTCAATGCCACCGTCCTAGTAAATGAGCGACAATTACAAACTAAAAATACAAGAATTTTAATAGCAGAACTACATATAGAAGAAACATGATCGCTAAAAGAGAGTTTGCAATCAAAAGTAACCCCAAGATCCTTTATCACAGAACTACGATTAAATAAAACTGAGTTAAATTTACATGGATAATATATAGGTCGGAATTTTTTGGAATAGGTAACCACTTTGCATTTACCCATGTTAAGTCGTAATTCATTACTAATGCACCATTTATATAGTTCCACGATTTGCATTTGAAGTATATCGCAATAATTCATAGAATTAATAACAGAATACATTTTTAAATCATCAGCGTTCATCAAAACATTGCAGGCCAACAATTGAGGCAGATCGTTAATAAATAACAAAAACAAAAGAGGACCTAAGTTAGATCCTTGTGGGACTCCAGGCGTAACTAGTGAAGTATCCGATTTAAAATTATTATATTGTATATATGATAATAATTATCGCATGGTCAATTTTGTCGAAAGCCTTGGCAAAATCCGTGTAAAGCACGTCTACTTGTTGATGATTGTCCAAGGCTTGAGAAACAAATTGGGTAAAAGAAGCAAGGTTGGTCATAGTAGAGCGATGTTCTATGAAGCCATGCTGGGCAAAAGAAATGTACTGACACACTTTACGGTAGATGCGTGTATATAGTATAATTTCCAATATTTTTGGAAAATTGAAAATTATGCATATCGGTCTACAATTACAGATCTTTGTAGAATCACCACATTTGAATACAGGACATATCCGCGCTAATTTCCAGTAATCAGGAAAGGTAGAAGATTTGACGGCTGGATTAAAAATGATAAGTAGAGGCATAATAAGTATGGGAGAAAGATCTTTAGTAATCCAGCTAGGGATTTGGTCTGACCCTGGGGTTAACTTTCATTTATGGAGAGCTAACTCAACTTCATCTGCAGTTATAACAGAAATATTTATTATTGGCATATTGTTAAAATAAAGAATATTAGGCACACGTAGTGCAAAAGAGGCAAACCGCACATTCATACCGCCGAGAACCATTTATATCGCTGACGAGGTTCGCCAAACGCTCACAAAAACGACTGAAGCAAGCACGCAACTTATGAAATTATTAACTTTCACAATCATTTTTAAGGAAAACTAAAGATTATTTTTAATTGAAAAAATACCACGGGATATACCGTTTTTAGTTCTACAAATTCAAAGAGTTTTCATCGCGTCTTCATAGCGATAAAATATAGTGGGAACAAGAATAAAATAAAAACCATTTTCCCATGTTAATTCCCTAGGTTGCCCTGGACACTCGGTATATAGTAGCTCCGAGAAACTATAAAATAGTAATAGTTTACTAGTTAGAGGATCTCAAATATATGGATTAAAATTTAGACTATAAATTAATAGCTTCTGTGAAAGTTGTTAAAATTATATCTCCGTTACATTTTGGTATAATTTGATTAAGGATATTTGATTTTCTACCTAGGAAAGCATTAGTAACTAATTGTACTTACAACAAGCTTATCAGCGGGTGGTGTTGGATCGACTTCGACAATTTTCATATTTTGTATTTACAGGTTGTTACACGATCAAACCACACTAGGCGACGTGAAATCTTACCAAGGCAAGCGGGTCGCCAAGCTAACTGCATTGGGAATGAGCGGGTTCGATATATGACGTAAATAGTTGAACTTTAGGTTCAACTTTCACTTTCCATAAAACAACAAATAACAACATTCAAACCGGGAAAAAATGTCTCGAGGCGCCACCACAATCCGAAATTTATCTAAAATGAATAGTCCTTGGTTAACTGAATCCCACCTGACTGTGGAAGATAAAACTGTAGCCTATTCGGTAAAACCATACACATTCGAGTTTAAATACTTAAGTCGTATATCATCCACTCCAAAAGAGCACGTCAAATTTCATCACAGTAACGTTAATGAATCTACTCCAATCCCAAAACAACAACCATATGCACGTCAATTTAATTTTAAAAATATTCAAGTGCAATTAACATTACAAATAAATTTATCCAAAGCTTAAAATATTAAAACATACACGTTGTAGGAAACTTATTGGTCTACATACTTTCTAATTTACCATCGTATACGCATCAACTACTGTTTATAACTGTTATATAAATTATGAAATCAACAAACATCACCCTATTCGGAAAAATAATAATTCGGTTTATAAATTTTTAACACAAGAATATTTATTCGTTTTTTAAAAGTTGAAAGCGTAAGAATTAGTCTGTAGTTTATGAATCACATAACTTCTCAAATACCATTTGCAGTTCGTTCTCTTTAAACTGTGTTTAAACGTTTCAAATGTGAATCGTTGTAATTTAAATCTGAAACGTCTACTTAATAAATGAATCGTGATCACTATTGTGTACTTTTCATGAATGCAAAGTAATTAAATTAGATACTCGATCTGACTCAAAATAAACAATCTTCAGATCAATCATTTAGCCAAAATGTCAAAAGTTTGATTATTTTCAAGCGATGTAGTCCCTTATGTGGTTTCACATGTAAAAAAGACAATGAAGCCTAATATGGGTTCTCTTTAAAACTTTAAACTGTAAGGAAGGTCCATCACAACTTAAATAACAGAATAAGTTAACTAAGCGAACTCTATTAACCAATTTTGCAATAGTACGTTAAAACACAAGTACCATAAGTCACTTTATTGGCGCACGCATCCAGTCCCAATTGCATAAGTGCACCAAGTGACTTACAAAACGTGTATTACGCTATTTATTCTACTGAGGAAAATAATTTAAAAATGACAACAAAATTTGCATCAAAACTGACTAAATTCATTGAATAGAATTTTTTATATGTTTAGCTTGGTAATACTCAAGTGTCATATAATAATCTCATCATAGATTTAATGTTACAACTTAAGAATGTTTATTTATTCTGATACAGTGCAATGAACACACATATTTATGTTTACAGTATAAACTGAATCATTTAATCGAATAAAACGGAATAATACACTGGCACTCATTAACAGTTTCTTACAAAAATAGGTTCATAATTCAAGTAGAAGACGTCCATCAGATAATAATGTAGTTGTATCCCATTGAATTATTTGAAAAAAGTGATAAATTTGTTTTAAAAAAATACTTAAAGATTATAAAACCATACCTATGTATACATAGTAATTTGATTCTTGAAAATGTAATTAAATATTTATAAACATGTCTTTTTCTGTCGAAGTTTACGCATGTTATAATTTTTGATTAAGTATCTAACCTGGATCTAACCAACTGGCATGTCAAAATATTATTACACCAGAAAAGTTACCAGAAACGATGCTTTTAAGAATCTTCTGAACGCACTACAAACGATACGTTTAAGAGTCCTTAGACACACCGAATTAGAAAAAAATATTTACATATATCTTGACAGCTTCCGTAAAGCCACGTATACAAAAAATCAATGCTTATAGATTAAAGCCCCTAAATCTTATAATCTATACATATTATAACAGGTAATGGAGAATGATTATCCTTAATGCTTGAGCAAAATTTACAGTATAAGCAATAATATCTCTAAAGATAATCAAACTTCCACTATTCAAATATCTAAAATTATTCTTACGTATCTAAGTTCCGTAGTTCCTTATAATGCTCTATCCTATGGGATTGATTTGCTTTAATTTATCCTGAGTATGTACTATTCGCTAACTTAGATGTCCGTGGTGTTCATTCACGCCCATTCAGGTTTGAAGTAATTGGGCAATTTAATTTACTGAATGCTCTTGTAAAATTTTTGTCACATAGTATTTTAATTACACTTGATCAATAAATTATTAATGGTCTATAAACAATCGATTCAGTGTTGTTAACAATCGTACATATATTTACCGCGGTATTATTAATGACCAATACTGTGTAATTTAACTCATAAAACTTACCACACCTTTATTTAGTTACACAAAGGATCGCTTCAAGTTTCCTTTCGATCGCGCGGGTTTAATACAGAATACTTTATTTTAACACAATGATTGCTGTTTGTTATAAATCTGTTAAACGCTGTTCAAATGTTGGAAAAACTCAATAGCAACTTCCAATTCTCATTAATCATGTTATTTGTAAACGTTTAAATACTTCATTCCCAAAATTATTATTAACTAATAACGAGCATAACTCATTACCAAAATACTCACGCGCAACCGACCTCTTAAGTGTAACTCTGAACCCGAGTGTCTCCCAGTTGTACCCTGTCACTCTTTCTTAAATACCGTCAGTCCCACATGTGCGCTATCTTTCCTTCATCAAAATTTAGTAAATTCAACAACATTTTTCCTTGAGCATACATAAAATTTCCCATTATGCAATACTGTGTCATTTATACACGCAAAAACATACATACATATTCTTCTTCTGTACTATAGTACAATCTCAACATATAAATTCACACTCTACACATTTACAACTATTTCAAACTCACATTTCTTAAAATACATTGGCTAAATACACGTTCATAAACATAAACTCACATTCATATACGTCCTAAGCACAACACAAGACTATATACCCAGTGCGTCAAAATAATCTCACAAGTTCCGGATTTCGAATTTGATTAAGAAAAAAATTGTATGTGGGGTAAATACATAGAACACTTTTTGAGAACAATTTTAAAATTATAAATGTAAAATATTGGTAAATGTCTAATTACCTCCCTATTTTATAGAGGTTCCATTGAAATGGAATTAGTTACTGGCTAATTATTGAGTTCGACGAAGACAACGGCTCTAGTGACGTTTTTGTAAAATTTTCGAACCAAACAAGAAATCGTATCAATAATTATTTATTACTATTTCAATTTTGCTGGCTTCCCAACCTTAGTCTCCAAACGTTCTATTGTAACTTATTCTATGCAGTTTGTAATTGATTAATTGTAATGGTACGTAAAAAATGTGAAGGAAAGTTATAAACCGTGAAGACAAATTGTTTCACCTTAACAAAATTGCACTAAAAAGGTTTCTTGTAGATTTATTTTCTTCTATTGGATATGAGCCAAATTTTAAATTTGAACCCGTAAATTTAAAATATAAATATCGGTGTGGACCAACATACGACCTTCTAACCTACTAAGTGGAAATGAAAAGAAATGAAATAATTTTTTGAGTGAGAACAAGAGCGTGTTCGTGAGGATAGTGGTAACGAGGCGAGGTTATGTGCGTAAGTTGGTGTAGGTGGACGTTCGGTGTCGGGAATTGGGAATACAACCGTGAGTGTTGCACGGTGGCGACCGTGCTGTACCATCACGACTCTTAGTAAGTAGAAATAAAAGAAAATAAAAAAAGAGAAGAAATAAATATTAAAATAAAACAATATATTTAAAATTAATACATTTTTTCTCCTGGATCGTTCTTTTAATCTTGTTTTCTTGCTGTCTGTCCTGCGGCCTATGCTTGCTGCTTAGGCTGTGTCTATTCTTCTTGATGACTGCTTCTTCATATTATCTGTATGCAAGCAGTGACAGATCTGACTTGGGAGCGGCGAAAATCACGGTGCGTGAAAACTCAAATTTTTTAAAAAATTAATTAGCTTACGCTAAGTACGATGTTACTCGTTAGGTTCCTAGATCTGGGAAGGGCGGTCGGTATTTTTTTTGTTAATCATGCTTATGGTTAGTAGTTACTTATTTTAGCTTATGTAGATCTTGTTCGTAGACTGTTCAGGAGTCCTTCTCCTCTTCAGCTCTGGTCATTCTTTTCTTGTTCGTGTTGTGCTATTTTGTGTAACTGTACAGTCTACAATCATGAATTATGGTTTTTTTGATGTTAAAAAAAAAAAAAAAAAAGATTTTATTTGAACAATTATGTTTCGGTTTAAGCGTTGCTTAACTAGGTGTATCGTGCTGCGTGTGGTTAATCCAATTCATATTCCGGTATCTTGTGAGCAGTGTTGGGTAAGATCCATTTATTTAGGATCTAGATACAGATACAAACACATTTTTAAAAACTGATCTAGATAAAGATCCAAGATCCGTACGTAAAAATGGATTTAGATAAAGATCAAAGATCCTTGAAATGGGATCTAGATCTTTTATAAAGATCCGACATTCCCAAAATTGTTTAGAGATTTTTCTAATTATTAATATTATCTTTAATTGCTAGTATTGCTACTGATGAGTAGTACTCCCATTCCCATGATAATTTTTCATGTAATACAAATATTAGTACGTAGGGTTAAATTATTAAGAAAAATAATATATAAATATAATTTTTATAGGTTTTCATTGAAAACTTACATTCATTATTTAACGCACTACAAATACAAATTACAAAATTAGTATTAGGTACACATTTACACTTGCAAGTTGCAATGTTAATTGTTAATTTAACTTAACACATAGTTATACAATTATAAGGATAAGGACATGTATCTAAATTATTATAAGTATACATTACATAATTACATTTTATTTTATTTTGTTTTAAAATTAATAGCATCTCAAATATATCATCACTTAATCTATTTCTACGAGGAGTTAAAATTAGTCCACCCATACTAAATATCCTTTCAACGGGGGCAGATGAAGGAAGTATTGAATTATATTTTAAAAAGATTTCTTTTATAGCAGGGTACACATTTAATTGCTCATAGTTAGTGCTTGCGTCTTTAAAATAATTTGTGCATTCTGAATCAAATGTTGTTTGCGATTGAGTATTTATTTTTAAAAAATCAAAGAATTCGCATAAGATTGGCGGAACTTCCATTAATTCAGCTTCGTCACTCATTGTTGATCTAACTAACAATTAACAAATGTGCTTTACTTAAAGTCGTATTCTTAAGAACTGAAGGCAAGATTGTAGTTTTTCTAGACCTCCTTTTGTTCGATTAAATTAGCAACAGGGAATTCCAGTTCCACTTAACTTAAGTACCTACTTTAATGGATGGATGACCCCATTGTCATTACTCATTAAGTAATTAGATTAGCAGTTAGCAGTCATTACCTGCCTTTGTAGCTTTGGGAAACAAAAACAACCGACGGAAATATTAACAAAGAAAATGAATAGTTCTATTATTGGTTATTTCGGAATTAGCATGCCTCAGGCAGTAGGTAATTGTGTAAATGTGTATGTATCTCTGTGGGGTACGGATGTAACGGTCGTAACGGAGCATAATGTATTTTTTAAATATAAAGCTCTGTTGCCTCAAGCCAGTTAAAAATTTCACAAAATACCCTTAAAATACATTTTAAAATCATCTAATGGATCTTTGGATTCAAGTACTAAAGATCTGTTAAAATGTGATCTAGATCCAGATACTAGATCCTAGCAGAGCAAAGTATCTTGATCCAGATCATAGATCCGTTTAGTGGATCTAGATCCACTAGGTCGTCATCAAATAGACGGGGGATGCGGAGTGCATATGGAGTATTATCTAGGGTAAGGGAAAGGTCACTTATTTCACTCCCTCCCGAAGGGAAAGGGCGGGATGCTTGAGCTTTCCAAGCTCCTTCAGCCACAATCATGGATTCCCAGCATACATACATTACGTATGTATGCATGGTAGGATTAAGGATGAGCGTGACCATGCCGCTACATCTGTATGAGGAAAAACCCCCTGAAAAACCTCATACAAGATAGAAGGTAACGGGAATCGAACCCATTTCCTCCCGAATGCTAAACAGATCGTGTCACAACTACTTCACTAGTTCGGCTTTCTAGTGGTAGGGTGGATCGCCGTTTTAATGAAATCCACGTAACGTGGGGACGGCTTCTGGTAGCGACGCTAATTTGGCGATTGGTTGTTGAGCAAGTAGTGGGTCTGGAAAGGACTTTGACGTATCAAAGCTCTTAACATTTTTGGAGCAACGACGGATGGGATTACCTTTTTTACAGTTGTTCAAAGATATTACAATTTTCTTCAATGAAAACATGCAGTCTTCATCTAAAATATAGTCTAACACGACTTAGCATATCTGCATTTATAAACGGAGTGCATTTCATAATCTTTGTTTCATGTCCTCCGCAGTTGTTAGTCTAAGTTTATACAGCTTTTCTTTAACAAATCCCCAAAGGAAGAAATCAATCAATCATTGAAGGTATCTCGTATACATTTTATGATTATAAATTTCGAATCCTTTCAAAATATTTAATTTTATTTTATTAAAAAAATACTGTAACAGTGTCTTTTTTTTGTCATTCTCAAAAACAGTTTGTGAAGTCCTAAATACATGACGAAAGGATTACCTCAAGTGACTTTTCAAGCCACTACTTGTTTCCTTGGTGGATAATTTTTTTATTGAAGTATAGTGTGTGTCGTGAGTTGTAAGTGTAGGTTAAAGATAGTGTAGTGTAAACAGTGGTGTGTGGATGTGTGCGGTTATTTCATACTCGTTATCTGGGTTTTAGCGTTGGTCGTTATCAGATAGACGTGGGGATTCAGAGTGCAAGGAGTTATGGGTTAGGATGGCGACAGGCTGTTTGAACTTGAGTTTAGGTTTTTTACGTGCAATAGAAGAACGCGGTAGTTATAAGGAGTGGTAAGTTTTATGGTAGGGATTGTGTTGCCAAAGGTTCTTCTGTGTGCGAATTTTCTTTGTAGTGTTTGTATTCAGTCTGTAATTGCCGGAATGTTAGCATTTTTCGGGTGCCTGTAGTGAAAGCGGTGCATGTGTCTAACGAATCGGCATTTACAGAGAGCAACAGAGGAAAGGTGGTGTCGTGTAATGTTGATGTATAGCGAGTCTCGGTAATCCATACAGTCCAAATGTAGGTCTTGTATGTATGTTGTAATGTCCTGGAGGTGTCAATGTTTGATTCGACTTTTAAGCGCGTCCAGTAGGTTTGTAGGGTTTCACATTCTGTTTAGTGTGTTCTGTACGTCGAAAAACCAGTTTGGCGTTTTGTCAAATAGTATTCCCTGGTATGACACTTCGTGTTGGAGTCTTAGCCGTTCGTGTTGAGGGATATTGCTACATTCTGTTCCGAAAGGTTGAGATTGGTGCTGTCACGATATTTTGGATGGCGGAAGAGGATTGTTTTGGTTCATGTTGCGGGAGGTAGTTGCGCTGTTGCGATGTACTGCGCAGAAAGCAATGCGCCACGAAGACTCCGGATTGTGTAACAGTGGGGATAGCATAAGCGAATATTGTGTAGAGGATGGAGGATAAAGTAGAACTTTAGGGTTTCTTAGTTTGACACTACTGACCGGTAAGCGGGAGTTTGGAAAAGTGGACTGGGATACCTATGTGCAGTTTTTCCGATGAATCCCAGTCTGAGTCACTGTCAAATGTTTGCGTAATATAAAAAAACCGCCAGGTTGTATTGCTTGTGATTGAATGTCCTGGTAGTTTTTGTAAGTACAGTCAATAAGAGATTGTGGTACTTTTGGTAGTTTAGACAGCATGACGGTGGAAGCAGATTATCAGACCGTCGGGAAATGTAATAAATTAGTTGTATATGTCCGTTAATCGGTTATAGTTTGGTTTGGTAAGTGTCGTAGGTTTTTGCGGTTAAGGCCTACTTATCCTGTGGCTGAGTAGCGTCCCTTTTTGAAGTGTATTTGGATAGGTCTATAAAAAATAATTCCGTTATCAAATTGGACTGAGGGAGTGTTTAGGTCGTCTAATGCGAAGTTCTAGGAGTTCGTTACAGTCATTATCGAACTTGTTGAACTTTTTGGTCGATAATAATAAGGTAGTCTTCGGTATCCGTGATGTGTGATTTTGGGGTTGCTTTTCATCTGAATAGTCTGTTGAGCTCTTGCCAGAAGAGTTTACCAAGTGGGGATGTGGCTTGTGTCTAAGATTTTCTGGCGTCTGTATTGGTTTCTCGCCTGATTAAGGCATTGAGGCGTAAAATTATGTTTTGAGGGCCGGACCCCTGAATCGCAAAAATTGGCGGTAGATTCGTTTTTTGTTTGCTTTGATCTAGTTTATGATATTAAAAATTACTATTAATTTTATTAAATACATAAATAAAAAGTTTACCTCGAGTAGGATTTGAACCTACGACCTGTACTTTGCTAGAGTACCGCGTTAACCAACTGCGCTATTGAAGTACAAGCCCCAATCGATGTAAATTTTGTCTTTATATATGTAGAACTGATGTAAATTCTAAATTTAATGGGATCAAATTACTTACATTAATGGAATGTGAACCTGCAATATCGCAAGGATTCACACATGCCAAAACAACTTAACTAATATTGAATTATTATAAAAACTTATAATAGTTTATGATATGTCGTGGGAGAGGTGTGCGCAACATAGTTATTATTTTGAGAGGAACTGTGATCGCTACCGCTTCTGTTATGACGGAAGTTATGTCGGTGATAGCTGTATTAAATTGGGGAGTGTTATATGGTCTGGTGTGTAAATGTGGTTGGAGATGTATTTTGAGAATTTGTGCGAGTGTGCGTTTGAAACATCATCTTGAATTACGGAACGGGTTGGACGTGCTGGACAAAATAAAGTTTAGGCCAGCAGGAGTAGGCGATCTGACGTGTTGGTGGTGCTTATGAAACATTCACTATCAGAGATACGTGTGAGAGGTAGGTGCAATAAAGGTGGCGAGAGTTTGTATTGATTGCGGTGTCACAAAATTTGGTCTGGCGTCATTAAAGTCGATTTTGGAATTGGAAAGGCTGGCTACGAACACTAACAGTACTAAAGAAAGGGTATCGAGGCCGGAAGGTTGTAATAAAAACAGAATATTATTGAGGTAAAGAGTGCACCGTCACAGCAAAACATTCTAGATGTAAGTGTGGAGGCAATTGAAATTAGATGTACAGGAAGGAATTTCTGACTAGGATATGGTAGCTCGGTGTCCGTTTAGCGTACTGGGCTGTGTACAAATGGTAGCTTGCGGAACTAAGTGCGCGTTTGTATGTATGTAAGTTGCGTGTATGCGCGCGCGTGTGTGTGTGTGTGTGTGTGTGTGTGGGTGGGTGTGCGTACGGGTATGGGTGGGGGTCTGGGTGTGGGTGTGGGTGTGGGTGTGAGTCTGTATATGTGTGTGTGTGTGTGTGTGTGTGTGTGTGTGTGTGTGTGTGTGTGTGTATGTGTGTGTGTGGGTGTGTGTGTATGTGTGTATGTGTGTGTGTGTGTGGTGTGTGAGTGTGTGTTTGTGCGTGCGTGCGTACGTGCGTCCGTGCATGCGTGTGTGCGTGTGGCTGTGATGTGTGGATGTATGTTAATACCCACGATAACAGCACAACGAAACACGTACGTACTTAAAATTTTGTATTTAAGCTTGTTTTCATTTCTCCTGGAGCTGATTAGATTTTGGGCGAAATTCATCGGCGGTGAGGGGGTCTATTAAGAGATGTTTTGGTTTTTATCAATTATTTCTGAAACACATGTATATTTCGAAGGTATAAAACACCAATGTAGACCTTAATCATATAGATTACATGTTCTATGCAATTTCTTGCTAAGGCAACACAGTTCCTACGGCAGAATTTAAGAGTTTATTTAAATATTTTCAATACCTGAATAATGATTAATTTTATAAGAAAATGTGTAGACACATTTTGTGAAGAAAACTTGATTTCATATAACTTTTCTTTACAATATTTCTTAACATAAAGCGAAATACGTGTAAAAATTAAATAAATATATATTGTCGATATTTTTACGGAAGCGGGCGGCTTTGGAATTTTTTGTTCAGTTAGCACCCGGGTGTCTGTTAACCTCTATCTGACATGAAGTTTTAAACGTCTTTTTAACATAGATTATTGTTTTTTTACAATGTTGCCTATTTTCGTAATGAACTTATTATAAAAGAGGAGTTGCACAATTATCCTAAATTTTTTAAATTAAAATTATACTATTCAGAGCAATAGCGCGTAGTTGGGGCTTCAAAAAGACAACCGGATGCGCTCGGTATTTCAGTTGCTGATTTAATTAGAAAATTTTTTGCTGTGTATGGTATATCCAAAAAACGTCAGGGTCGGAAATAAGGGGGCGAAAATAAAGTATCAAACGTCAGGCAGACGAACGAAAAGATGGTAGTATAAAAGTATATTTTTTCGTAATGAACTTTTAAAAATTGCAAAAAAAATTTTGTTAGGCAACCGCTTCAAATTTAGAGGGCTTCTTTATTTTCAGGTTAAATTGACATCTTAAAAATGTCATACTTTTCTGCCGAGTAGTTTTTGAGTAATAAAAGTTTGAAATTCGAAAAATTTCGAATTATTTAAACAATTTTGAAAAACTGTATTTTTTAAAACAAATGGCATTGTTAATATAAGTTCTTATGGTGTTGAAAAATGTTGTGTATGAGTGCCATCCGGTTTTTATAAGTTTAAACCAATTTTTTAATAAATGTACAATGAAAGAAGTAGTACATATAGTTGGATTTTTAATGTGTAACTCAATATTACTTGAGGAATATTAATAAAATACCTATTAAATACACATTAATTAAATACACATGTCTTTTTCCTTCCATGAATAGATTTTTTTTAATTAATTTGGTGTCTTGGATAACAAGCACTTACTTACTACATCACGTTAACTCGTTCTTGAAGGATCACAATTTAAATTACACTTCATAAAAACGGATGGCATTCATACACAACATTTTTCAACACCATAAGAAGTTATATTAACAATGCTATCCGTTTTAAACAAAATTAACTATGTTTTCAAAATTGTTTGAATAAACCGTCAATTAAATGTCAATTTAACATTAATATAAAGAAGCCCTCCAAATTGGAAGTGGTTGCCTAACGATTTTTTTTTCAATTTTCAAAAATTCATTGCGAATAGACCGCTCGTAGGCTTCGGATGGCATAAAAATTTTATTATGTAAAGTAGGTGTATACTTTTATGGTACCACCTATTCGTTCATCTGCCTTACGTTTGATAATTTATTTTCTTCCCCCCTCCCTTATCTCCGACCCTGCACGTTTTTTGGCTATACCATATATAACAAAAAAATGTTCTAATTAGGTCACCAACTGAAATACCGAGTCCCATCCGGTTGCCTTTTTGAAGCCCCACTACGCGCCATTGTCTTAACTTTTAATTTCCATTTTGTAGGTCGGCAGGTCGTGTGTTGTTCCACACCACATATTTTAATAAGTTCATTACGAAAATGGGCAACATTGCAAAAACAAAAACAATAATTTATGTCAGACAGACGTTTAAATTTCATGTCAGGTACCCGTAATACAATTTAAGCATTTTCAACCCTATTGAATTAATTTTTAGATTCAGTTTGCTTTATATTAAGAAACTTTAAAAGGAAAGTTATGTAAACTTAAATTTTTTGTAAAAAATAGATCTACACATTTTCATATAAAATAAATGAACTAACACTAAAAATTCTACATAAAAAATTGCGTTGAACATATTAATCGATATGTTTGAGGTCTATATGTTGGTATTTTTATATTTTTGAAATATACAGCTGTTTCAGAAGTATTTGACAAAAACAAAAACACTGATTCTAATACCCCCCTCAGCCCAAATCTAATCAACTCTAGGGAAAATGGAAACAAGCTTAAATACGAAATTTGAAGTACGTGCGTGTTGTTCTGGAGTTATCATGGATGCTAACGTACGTCCACACAGACACACACAGGCGCGTGCGCACGCGCACGTACGCACACACCTACGCAACTACGCACGAACACACACACACACACACACACACACACACACACACACACATGCAAACACACACAAGCACGCACGCACGTACGCACGCATGCACGCACGCACGCGCGCGCACCATGGTCGATCTTGGCAAAACTTTGCCACACGCTGCAAAATGAGGTAATAAGTTGATTTAGCGTTAGTGAAAAAACTTACATATGCTTGGAAGGTAATAATACGTATAATTGTCAAAAAGTGATATCTATTTAAATATGATGAGAATATATTGGATACGAAAAAAAGAAAACTTTCCGTCGACGTGAAATGTCGCACGTACTCTATAGGTACTTCATATCTGCACGAATTTGTTTGGAGAATTAAATTAAAAAAAAAATCAAAATTTATTTGGAGATTTTTAAGTTTCTATTAGAATTATTTACTTACTTAATTAAATAGATACTACTTTTTACATGTTCACAGATTTTACTATATTTACAATTACCGAAAACCTTTCATAGGTAACGCCACTGACTAAAGAAACACACGTTTTAGTACACAAGCAATCCGTGCTTTACTAAGCGCCTGCTTTTTTATTTTGGCCGACTAAGATCATAAGTTTTTATCGGATAAAGAACAGTATATATTATCTAAGGCTGAATAAAGTGAAGTTTGCCTAAATGGCTACTACCAATACGGATTTAACTGAAGAAGATGCTGCAGATTTGCAATTTCCAAAAGGTAATATTTATATTATTTTAAGGTTATGTTCTATCAATGTTTGGGCTGTTATTACAGTACATGGAATAAATATCGATATAAAAAGCGAACAACATATTCGTTTAAATACGTTTAATACGTTGTGTCTGTCTTGTAATTCCGAATTATCAACGCCGTATATTATTTGTGTTGTTTGTGATATAAATATTTGCAGTTTGTGTTTTGCGAATGGGAAAGAGTTTTTAAATCACAAGAATTACCATGATTACTCTATATTCGATGATAATTTCGTATTGTTTGAAGGATCTAATTGGACAGCAAGAGAGGAGTTAATTTTATTAAATACTTTATTAGATTATGGTAATTTTAGCTTGGTTAATCGTCAGTTACCAAATCATACGGTAAAGGACATTACTGAGCACTACAGTCACTTTTACATGCAAAAGAAAGGTTCAGAATTACTACCTAGTTTTTCTAAAATTGAAATTACTAATAATATTACACCTGTGCCATATCATTTTCATTTAAATGATATGGATGAACCTCCTCGCTATAATTCAAACTCAATTGGTTTTCACTCAATGGCAGGATATAATGCAGCACGCTCAGATTTTGAATTAGAGTATGACTCTAATGCAGAAGATTTAATTGCTGGTTTAAATTTTAAAAATGTTGATCCTGCCGATCCACATTATGATTTGATGACTGATTTACAATGTGCAATAATACATAGTTATAACCGACGATTGATAGAAAGGCAGAGGAGAAAGGCCATTATTAGAAATCATGGTTTAATTTTGATTAGGAAAACTATCGCATGGCTTCATCGATATGATACAAGTATAACTCGTCGTGTGTATGAAAGGATGTGCCGTTTTATGCAGTTTTATACAGGAATGCAGTTTGAATATGTTATGGAGGGACTGCATCGTGTTGGTGAACTGAAAGCTGAGATTTCAAGGTAAATATGGATAAGGAGATATCGAGAATATTTGAACTGATGATTTGTTTATTGTGCATTATGATTTTGTAGATTGTGCGAGTTTCATAAAAAAGGAATTACATCAACAGAAGGTGCTCAACTTTATCTACATTTAAAACAATGTAATGAAGAATCAATGAGTGATGTCAAAGCCTTCCATAATAACACACAATTTAATTGGAAAATCAAACATTCAATTACATCAGCTGATATGGCATTTAACACCAAAAAAAGAGGGGTGTTTAGTCCATTAGAGGTTTTAGGTCTTCCGGGGTACGAAAAGTTAACCCCTAAGGAACAAGAATTATGTAGAACCGTGAGATTAGTTCCTTTATCATATATTGAATTTAGAGATATTTTAGTAAATGAAAATAGAAAGGCGGGACATTTAAAATTACAAGCAGCAAGAAGATTATTAAAAATTGATGTTAATAAGACACGACGATTATATGACTTTTTAGTTGCGGAAGGATATGTGAATAAGTAAGATTATTAATTTTAAGTAAGCTTAAGGTTTTATTTATAATGCCCAGAATCATATTTTATTTGTTTTATATACACTTAATTTCGTGTAAACTATTCTAATAAAAGTAAATTGATATCTTTTGGAATTTTTTATCATGAATTTTTGACAAAAAATTGCTTTTTTGTTGTACATTAATTATTATGTGTTAAATATTTTCTAAATCCCTCTGTCATTGGAAGGTAACTGAAATAAATGAATTTTTACAAAAAAAACTTAATTGTTTTACTGAAATTGCTCAAACATAAATACTTATTTTGAAATGTAAAATGTACCTGACCTATTTCTAGTAAAACTTTCTCATATAGGAAAATTCTGGATAAAGATGCTGTATGTGTCGACCATTTTTTATCTAAACTTGGTGACATATTTAAGTTGCAGTACACTACATTGTATTTATAACATAAAACTGAAAAGTGCAAAACAAAGAATTATTCATAATATAGCATTGTTAACATTGTTCATGATGAATGCTAGGAATACTTTCTTTTTATGTTGTTTACTATTTCTTTGATACAGTTGACTCTAAATAACTGGAATTTCAAGGGAACGTGATCTTTTTCGAGTTGCGTATAGTTCGTCATAATTCGACTTATAGAGGTAACGAGATAGAGAGGTTGAAAAAAATAAAATTAGAGTTACAGAGGTAACAATGTAAGTACAGTATGTTCATACATGATTACCCTACAGCTTCTAAATTCCTAGGTCTACAGGGTGTCACGTACATATTGCAACAATCATCGGGAGGTGAAAGTATGCCTCTGAATATGAAAAAAGTTCCCATAAAAGAAAAAATTTTTTTTCGTTTTATGTCCCTAACTCCTAGAATACTAAAGATACATAAATAAGATTCGGTTGACTTATAACACATAACGAATGATGTCAGAGGCGTAGATATAGGGGTCATTTGAAGTGTTTAACCCTGTAACTTCTACGTCACTGGCATAAAATGAATTTCAATGGCAGTTATTGAATATCTAAAGTCTTTTACACGAAAAATGTTTACCTTGTGTAAAGCCCTAAAGTAAGTAGTTTTCGGGAAAATTGGACAGTATAAGATGATGCACCTAAAGGGTCAATCTCTTTTTGATGCTCAATAATAACCTAAGATAGAATGAGGAAAAATTTTTATTAACAAAAAATTATTACAACAGATTCTGAATATGCGCTCCATTTTGCTCAATGCATAAATTAGCACGACGAATCATGGATCGGTTCACTCTTCGAAGCATACCAGGGTTATCTCTAATTTCTAAATGCTGCTATTACCCTTGCCAGAAGATCTTCTTGGTTTAGTACTGGTATTTCATATACCAATGATTTAATATGTCCCCATAAAAAGAAGTCAAGAGGATTGAGATCTGGAGGCGGAGCACGGCAAGACACAAAACCTCCTACCAATCCATCGATTTGGAAAGAATTGGTCCAAATGGTCTCGAACATCCCTATAAAAGTGAGCAGGTGCCTCATCATGTTGAAACCACATATTGTGGCGAACGTTTAAAGGTAAATCGTCAAAGTACTCAGGTAAAATTGTTCTTAGAAAATGCAAATAATAATCACCATTTAGTCTTGGAGATAACAAATATGGCCCTAGTATAGTATTGTCGGTATTCCCCACCCCATGTATTAATGAAAAAAATGTGTTGATCTTTTCCTAAAGCAATAGCATGCGGATTCTCATAATTCCAAATGTAGCTGTTGTGACTATTGAAATAACCATCTTTGGTAAAACATGCCTCGTCTGTAAACAAAATGCTTGGAAGGAAATCAGGTTCATTTCGATTTTGTTGAATATACTAATTGGAAAAATCCAGTCGATGAGGATAATCTGTTGGAGTCATTGCTGGAACCTTCTGTATGTGATGTGGGTAAAGTAAGTAAAGAAAACTTCGAGTTATAGAGGTAATTTATTTAAAGACGTCGGCTTAAATATTGTTCTTCGAGTTATAGAGGTAAAATTTACGTGACAAAATTAATTCGAGTTATCTACGGTTTTTTTCGACTTGGCCAGGTTTGCTCAATGCTCTTCTAAACCCACTTTGTGATTGCGATATTGTCTTGTCTATTTTTTTTCTGTAGCTTTTTCGCTATAATTAGTTCATATATCTTTAGTAGGATACTTAACGTAATTCCCCTGTAATGATTACAATTTGTATATTTATTATAAGTTTTGTTATGAACGAATAAGTTCAAAGGTAAATATGTAATTAAAAATTATTACTAATTTTATTAAATACATAAATAAAAAGTTTACCTCGAGTAGGATTTGAACCTACGACCTGTATTTTGCTAGAGTACCGCGCTACCAACTGCGCTATCGAAGTACAAGCGCCAATCGATGTAAATTTTGTCTTTATGTATGTGGAACTGATGTAGATTCTAAATTTAATGTACATCAGCTCCACATACATAAAGACAAAATTTACATCGATTGGGGCTTGTACTTCGATAGCGCGGTACTCTAGCAAAGTACTGGTCGTAGGTTCAAATCCTACTCGAGGTAAACTTTTTATGTGTGTATTTAATAAAATTAATAATAATTTTTAATTACAATTTGTATAGTCTCATTTTTTATAAATTGGTACAATTACACCTTTTTTCCAAACTTGTGGTATCTTCTTTTCCAACCATGCTTTATTGTAAATATTTAGCACTAGCTTTGGTCCGTTTTATCATTTCCGCTTTTATTTTATCATACCCTGCTGCTTTTCCATTTTTTATGCTTTTGATTGGATCTTTTACTTCTTGTAGCTGTATGCTCCCTTGTTCTGTATCTTCTGCATTCTCTTTCCCCACTTGATCTCTTTTTTTTGCTCCTTTCCATTTACCTTTACCAATGGGTTCAATAGTTCTTCGAAGTATTCCTTTCATCTTTGCAAAATTGCTTGTCCTTCTGTTAGAATTTCATCTTTTTTATTTCTTACTCTACCATTTCTTGTTGATTTTTATATTTCTTAGTGATTTTAATACTTTGTAGAATAATTTTTGGTTTTATTTGCTATTATGCTCAGGTCTTTCCCCGAATTCTTCCCATGCATTCTGCTTTCCTTTCAAAACTAAATTTTTAACTAGCTTCCTTTGTTCCTTATATCTACCGTACGTATTCTGGTTTCTGTTACTGAGATACTCCTTCCACATTTTCTTCTTGCACTTCACTTGTTTATTTACTGTTTCACTCCACTACACTGTTTGTCTTTTGTTATTTGTTACTTTATTGATGCTTCTTCTGTTGCTACTAGTATAATTTGTTCCATAACTGTTCTATGTTTGTTTCTTTTATGTCTTTAATTGTTTCTTTTATTTTTCCACTTATAATTTGTTTATGACGATTACTTACATCTTTACTGTTATTTAGTTTATACGTCATTATTAGTTTGTATTCCATTGTTTGTCCTGTTTTCTTATTTTGTATTCGTGAAATGACGCTCTCCATGATTATCTTTGCAACTACCATGTATTGGCCGCTCGCTATTTATGGTCCTCTGTTTAATATCTTCTATTACTTTTTTCCACTAGTATATAGTCAATTAATGATCTTTCGTTCCTGCTTTCCATTTCTCTTGTAAACTTATGTATATCTTTATGTTTATAAAGTGTATTTGTTATTATTAGGTTATTTAATTTGCAATAGTCGTTTTCCATTATTTCTTTTGTTTTCTCCAAATTTCCCCACTACTGTCATGTTCTGTGAATCTTGTTTACCCACTTTAGCGTTTAAGTCTCCTGTCACATATATCTTCCCATTACTCTTTTCGGTTGCGTGTGTTAGCTCTTCCCAGATTGTATCCTTTTTTTTCTTTGGTTTCATTTTCATCCGGTCTATATGCCACTATTATTGTTAGCATGTCTCCATTTATTTCTTTTAATGCTCTTGCTAAGATTGTTTCATTCCCAACTGTCTATGTTTGTTACTATTTTATTTATGATTATACATCCTACTCCGGCTGCCGCTCTATTTTTTTCTTTTACTCCACTGTATATCATTACGTGTCTGTTCTCCAGTCTCCTTATTCCTTGTCCTTTCTTTTTTGTTTCCGTTATGGTTAATGTCTAATTTTTCCATTTCGAATTCATACATTAGTTAATTTTTTTTCCCAGATAAACTTCTAATGTTCCATATTGCCATCTTCCAAAATTTTTTTCTGTTTATTCAGTTTCTGGTTAAACTTTCCATTGTCATCTACCGTATTCATTGCATTGTTCATCGTTAGTTTTCTGAGTAATTTTTTTTTGTCTATCAGTTTTTTGAATCATTAATCATTATCCTTTTTTTCTTCGTTCCAATCATATTATGTCCCATTTATGATTAGTTTTATTTATCCTATTTTCACTCTATTTCCTTCTACTCTGAGTTTGTCGCCCTGTTCTTTTATTTTTTTTGTGTTTTTCTTGCTCGCCATATTAAGTCATTTTCTGTATAGACCTTTGAGCCATATAATTTTCATTTGTTTTCATAATTTCCATTTTTTCATACAGTTTGCCATCTTCATGATTATAATTTGTCTATTTTTATCTTTTCCAGTTGTGAATATGTCGTCTATTTTAGGTTTATTTGTAGTTTTTCTTCAATCCGTTGTTTTATTTTATCTATGTTTTCCATTTCTGTCGATTCCAATATTAAGTTTTTTCTTCTCACTTTCTTGCTTTGGATCTTCTCTTGGAGTTTGCTTATTCTATTTTCTAATGATGCTTTCGCTTCTTCCCATTGCTTCGCCGTTTCTATCTATTCTTCCTTTGTTGTTCTGAATTCTTCTTAATAATAATGTAAAATAATCAGAAATGAGCTTGCTATGTGTTGCAAACATTTTTTAGTTAAAGCTCACAAAACCCGTCCAAAAACGTATTAAAACGCGTTCTACGATTAAATATCAAACTTAGAAACCTTATTCATTTATTCAGATTGTTGTACCAAACAAAATACAGTTGTTACATTTCTAGCATGGAACACCATTTTGCTTTTAATGGAATTGTTTTAATGTGCAGACCCCAACGATGATTCTTTGTATTTTTGAAGTTGTCAATATTTCCAAATTTTAAGTAGGGCCAAAATTTTAAACGCCTACCTGGAGTTCTTTGAACTTGCAGTGCATTTGAACTGAAATTGTGTATTTGTATTCTTGGAGAAAGTTCTACGGTCCCAAAAAAAGGCTAGTACGGTTTACCAAGAGATATTCCTGCGTAAACAAGTTTTTGAGCGTATTTCATCCCAAGTGATGGCAAACACCGTAAAACACTTTTTTTTTGTCCATTGACAGTACGTTTGATTTTTTTCCAAAGAATTTGGTGTTTAAATAAAGAGAGAGAGAGAGAGCTACGATATGGCGATCAGATTATGAACTTTCAATTAAATCGGTAATTTCGAATTAATTTCATCTAACTTTATCAATTTAGATGAAATTCGTAAGTTAAGTGTAAAAATGCATTTCGAGTGTTGCGCCGTTATAGTATTGTCAAATGTTTGTGTAGTATCTATTTATCGCCCACCTTCAGGTGACGTGACCTTTTTTTTTTTAACAATTAGAAATCCTCTTGGACTATGTAACATTAAAATTTTCCCACATTTTTATCTCAGGTGATTATATTAATATTTAACTAGATTCAAATGTAAAAAATAAATTTTCGCCAATGTTACTCTCTTATAATATGACATTAGTATTTAACGAACCAAGAAGAGTAACATCACATAGCGAAACATGCATAGAAGTAGTACCTCAACTTTCACTTTTTTACCTTGGGAATTCCCAAGGTCGCCCACGTGTGGGGCATATTTTGGCCTTGAGATCGACCTCGGGTTTGGCCTTGGAGTTAGGCTAGGCGTTGACCACGGAGTTGGCCTTGCGCTGGGGATTTGTATTCTAATAAAGGATCCTAGTCTTGTAAGACAGGAACTTGTTATTCGGCTTCGCCCCCTGTCATAAAAATGTATTCTAATAAGAGACCCTACTCTCGTAAGGCACGTATAGATGTCGTAAGACTAAAAATTAAATATGGATGAAAATGATTAAATCGTATTATTGATATTTTATTGAAGCAGATAGACTTGGTATTTTTTAAGTTAACATGTATTTTATGCCTATTAAAATTATTACAGGTGGCGTAAGACTAAAAATTAAATATGAATGAAAATGTTTGAACCGTATTATTAATAGAAGCAGATGGCCTTGGTGTTTTTTGAAAACTAGTGTTTATGTTTATCTAACATGAAGTTTAAACACCATTTGCCGGGGATAAATGTTTTTGTTTTTACAATGTGGTTTATTTTTCGTAATGCGTTTATTATACAAGAGAATAATTGTTATTAAAATTATTACATTTCTTTTAAGTTCGATTTGTAGGTTGCGACCTTTAAGTACCTATGTACTTATTTTACCTTGAGAAAAAGTCACCTTCAACATTGTACATATAAATGAGTAATTAAGTTGCTTTATAAAACATGCTTTAAATGATTTTCACCTTGAGAATGTTAAAATTATGTGTACAAGGTTTAAGCAGAAATAAAATGCATTAAATGGTTACACACATGTGTATTATAGATTGTTTACGTTTCATTGTGTACTCCTTTTAATAGTGCTATCAACTATGAATTAAAAGTAAATATTGAAAGTCGACTGTTAAATTATATGTACGAATTTACAATATACTTATTTTACCTTGAGAAAAATTCACCTTCAGCATTATGCATATGAATGAGTAAAAGAAAAAAATTAAATAAGTGCTCTTTTGCAAACCCTAATGACTTCTCTGGTATGTACCCAACAGAACAGTTTTTCAAGAATTCCGAAAGTTTTGAAAACTTGCTGATGTCCACATCCTTTTTGAGACGTAACATACATTTTAATTTGGAGTACATGCACCATAATGAAGACGATTTGTAGTTTTTTGACTAATAAAATAAATACAAAGAATGATTACCTGTAATAAATGATGTAATTAACTTACCTGATCAAGGAAATTTGCAAGCAAAACCTTCTCTGTAACAGTTGCCGTATTATTCTAGCGCATTCACTCAATAAATCTGTCGAACTCTTTCTTCTAAATGATTTCGGACTTTTTAGGTATAAGTCTCAATTCAGCTTCTTCTACTTTTTAGGATTTCTTCATCATCGTCTGAATCCATTTTTGCAAATTTTGTTTATTTACAAAAAATAAATGACACTTATAATGCAAAACTATGGCAACTATAATAAGATCGTTCATGAATTCGTGTGAAATGATATTATTTTGTAATGATCTGAAATTTTTATTTCATTTAAATCGTGTCTCAAAGTGGCTTCGACGACAAAATAGCGTATGAAATTCGTTTATAATTCGGGATTATGGCATTCGTTTCCATTATTCCAATAATGGAAACTTATGCCATAATCCCTTGCATTATAAACTAATTTCATAGTATACTATTATGTATGAATACAATAAATGTATGCATACATACGAAAGGAGGATAAATATACTTTATTAAAACGTAACAATTGAAAGATTACAACATTTTTAACATAATGATTATTTAATCAAGTGTTCAAAATGTGCTCCATTTGTGAGTTGACTGCACCTTAATCGATGGTAGAATGCGTCTACCACATTTCTCCACGTTTGTCTAGAAATTAATCGAGATTCATCGATAATTCGTTGCCTTAGCTCTGTAAGATTGGCTGGTTTAGTTTTGTAAACTGAATTTTTCAAGTATCTCCAAGAAAAATAATCTTTAGGATTGAAATCAGGTGAACGTGAGGCCATTCAATACTACCTCGTCTACCAATCCATAGTCCGGGAAATATCTCATCCAAACAAAGCCGAACATTTGCACCAAAATGAGCTGGAGCTCCATCTTGCTGAAACCATATCTGATTAAAATTCAACACCCCTTTTAATACCGCGATGGTGTATTAAGAACGTGTTTCCTTAAAAATTAGGTTATTTCAAAACGGGAAGTTGTACATTTTTGTTCACGCTTATACCGTGCCCACGGATTGAGTTCATTATAGGTGTAAATTACAAAAAAAATTTGGAATTTCATAACGATTTTTTCAGATTCAGTGCTGGTTCATTGGAAATGAATTTTCATCATATTTTTAATTTTTTTAATTCAAAGCCGCCTTGGCGGTGGAGCAAAAACTATTTTATTTGCAGGTAAAGTACCTTTTTTTGTGTATCATAGTTTGTGTATCATAGAGCAAAGTTTTATTAAGAAAAACTGTTCAGAATCGAAAAATAATAACTGCAAAATTTTAAAATAATCGACACAATTTTATGAAAGCGTTATTACTTCCACATCCAACGGATGGAAAGTACTGTATCGCTAAAAAAAATTTTCAAAAATTATTATTTGCTCTGTCGTTTTAAAATGTTCGAAAACGTCTGTGTTTGTACTCCATAACTTTAGAAGGACAATATATCAACTTGAAATTTATTACACATATAGATGTCAACTACCCAAAGCGACTGATTGTTTTTGGGGTCAGTGGGGTATGAGGAAAGGGTAAAATTAGGGGTAAGTACCCCTTTTGCAAATTACTATTTTATTAGATTTTTTTCTTTTTAATATGTGATTAGTAATATACTTGTGAGTATTTTTTGTTCCTATAATTTTTCTGTACAACAAACGGTTTACAAGATATTAGCAAAAAACCGTCACTTTAAAAAACCGGTTTCTCGTAAATATCTCCGTAAACATATTCAAAAAGTGAAAATACCATTAGATAGATAATAAAATTTCTCACAAAAAGTGTTTTAGCAATTTTTTCAAAAATTTTGTCATTTTCGAAATATTTCCAAAAAAACTCTATTTTGGAACCCGTCCACACGATTTTTTTTAAATTTTGGTATTAGATAGAAAATCATATTTCTGATCGAAAAGCATTCTTGTAATTTTTTTGTAAAGTTAATTTACAAAAAAAATGTGTTGATGTGGAAGTATTGATACAATTTGCAGTGTTTTATTTATTTATTAAAACAATCATCATCGATTAGGAAATTATCTAATCATATAATAATGTGGTAATTGGTTCCAGGTATAAAAAGTGTTTTAAATAATTTAATATATAAATAAATAATAATAAATGGGTATAAAAATGTTCTCCAAGCAAATCGTTGAACTAACGAGATACAAATCATTCACCAAAAATAATGCCGTTGTCCCAGTCGGAAGATTAAAGTGGGCCGATTCAATCTTTAGATTTGCTTAATTACCACAAATTTATGCTGTCTTATTTCCACTTAACATAAATATAGAAACAGCAATGTAACACTAATAAAAATGATCTCGTACGCCTAGTTATTTTTTAATTATGCTCGGAATAACAACCGAGGTTTACAATAAAAAAAAATTCACCAAAATTTCAAAATAAAAGATATACTATGTTTATTAAATATTTAAATTTAGAATTATATAAAATATATCTTAAAACTAGTTGTAATAACCTTAAATTACTAAATTATTGATATAAATACCTGTTTGAAAAATTTTGTACACAAACTTTTTAATAACCTCTGGTATCTAAACGATTGCGGAAATGTAAACCAAAGGTGATGTCATCTTTGCACCAATATTGTGCAACATATCGTAATAACAATGGTTTACGTTGTAAACCACAGCCAAAATGGAATTTTACTTATAAATTTCTTTTCATGAAATTTGGATTCCAATGTTTATTGCATTTTCTCGAAAGTTCATATAAAAAATGTAATGAAAATTTAGTTCTGCATTAAAAGCAAAACGCAATCATAAAAAGAAAGCGTACGTAAAAGTAGAATAAATGTGCAATTAAAAGTGGTAAAAGTAAAAAATAAAGTGAAAGTGAAAATAAAAGTGCCATTAAATCAATGGCACTTTTCACAAAATTTAGGTGGAAACCCAAAAATATGACTTCCTGCATCTAACAGCGTACCACAAGAAGTGAAAAATGGACGCCTAGAATATCAGACGATGACGCGTTGCGCGAAAATATTTGCGCAAAGAATTAAGTCAAAGATATAGAACTATAAATCCCTAAAAAGATATGCAACTTAAGTTACACCAAAATGCAAATTAAGTTGCCTACCACATAATTATAATTCAATAATAATTAAATTTTTTCTTATATTTACAACTAAACGAACGAAGAACAAAAATTACGGTATATTTTAATACAACTCAAAATGGGTTGTTACAATCAGTTCAAAACATATCTCCACTCTAATTCGAAATTCTTTGTATACATTTCTTAGTATATCCGGGGCGATTTCATTTACGGCATTAATTATTGCTTGTTTAAGGTATTCAGTATTTTTGTTCAGATCTGTTTGGTACACTTTCTGTTTGAGGTAGCCCCATAGAAGAAAATCCAAAATAGTTAACTCGGGAGAACGGGGCGGAACGAATATCGGTCCATATCATCCAGCCATCCTCTTATTAGCAAAGTCGAATGTGACGAACAGCCATCATGCTGAAAATACATTGTACACCTTTGCTCCAAGGGAGGGTTCTCTAAATATGGTAATAAAAAGTTGTCTATCAAATCCAAATATACTTCTTGAGGTAGTCACTCATCCAGAAAATACGGTCCAATTATTCTGTCTGGTAAAACAGCACACCAAATATTTACTTTTAAAAAAAATTGGCTTTTACAGTCAATCCTGAAATGAGGATTTTTACTAGCCCAACATCGACAGTTTTGGTATGAAACAACTCCCTTTGTCGTAAACGTTGCTTCATCGGAAATAAAATATTATAGTGAAAAAAACGGACATCCATAATTTTTTCACCAATGTTTGCACAAAAATCAAGCCTAATGTCATAATCACAAGCTGTTAAGGTGTGAATAAATTTTGGTTTAAAGGGAATAAATTTTGTTTTCTTTGAATATCTTCTTTAAGTGGCTTTTGCTAAAACCAACCTACGCTGCTCTTATTCGTAAACTCAACCTGGGATTTTCGAATAATGAATCCATAGCTAAGGCAGTAACTGCATCGTCTTCACGGTATGCTTTTTTCGCTTTCTTTTTGGCTTCAACAGATCCCGTCTCAACGAATTTTTTTATTAATTTTTTATTCCATTAACTGTAATGTGTACATCTGGATATTTTTCATTGAATAGTTTCATACCTGTTCGAATCATCCCCAATACCATAGCACTTTACAAGATACATTCTTTCCATTGTAACAGAATGACACCTTGAAATATGTATTTATTGAAAATTGACTGTAAAATGAAAATCAGTATTGTTTGTAAACAAAGGACAATGTATTGTTTGAAATATTTTATGCATCGATTCCTAGATCGAATCGATGATAGTTGTCTTGATAAATACAAATAACGGTTTTATGAAATCGTGCCGATTATTTTCAGTTATTATTTTTCGATTCTGAACAGTTTTTCTTAATAAAATTTTGCTCTATGATACACAAAAAAGGTACTTTATCTGCATGTAAAATAGTTTTTGCTCCACCACCAAGGCGGCTTTGAATTAAAAAAATTAAAAATATGATAAACATTCATTTCCAATGCAGCAGGCCTGAATCTGAAAAAAATCGTTTTGAAAATCCAAAATTTTGGGTCATTTACACCTATAATGAACTCAATCCGTAGGCAAGTGTATAACTACTAACATTACATAAAAAATTAAATAAATAAAAATATTGGATGTACAACAGTGTTCAATAATCTGTCCCCTACGGCGAGGTACGTGAAGTGCTCGGGTTCTTAAAAGTTTTTAAATCTTGTTTTAAGCTTTAATTTTCGTCAAAGTATAAAATACTTTTTCAAAATTATAAAAAAACCAACACCATCAAAGATACCTTTATTCTTCACCCCTTTCATCCTGCAATCGTTTTATTAATATTTTTCATATATGATAGGGCCAAGTACATTTATTTATATGAAATTCCATCCAAACGGTTAAATTCGTCTATTGCTACTTGATGCGGGTTTTTAGAATTTAGACAACATATTTACATTCCCCATTTTTGACTTTTATCTTTTTTGGCATGATTTACTTGTGTAAAAGTTTGCGAACATAGGTTTAATTATTGCTCTCTATGCTCCTATTTCTTGTACTTAATTAGATTTAGACTACGCCTACTTTCAGTATAAAATATTGTTCGCCCCGAAAAATTTACTTTGGCTCACATAATTATGTATCCTTACTCTATTTAAGTTGTAACATCAGTTAGAAATTGGTACATAATTGTAGTACCTAATACTACCACTGGTAATAATCTAATCCTTCTTTATAGGTGTAGCAAAAGTCAACAATCATATTTCAAAAATTGATTTACTGAATAATAACATTTAGATACGAACGTATCCTATCTAAACAGTATATATCGCAACAACTCCTTTTAGTGTATAAGGCTCAAATTCGACCTCATCTGGAATACATTTCCCACCTCTGAGTCAGTGCTCCCCAATACGCCCTTGATATGGTAAACCGCATCCAAAAAAGAGCTGTAAGACTTATAAAAAAACCCGTCTCTAACTTCTGACCTACAGTGTCTTGGGTATAGATGAACAGTTTCGGTTCTTTCCTTGTTCTACCGCTATTACAATAGCAAGTGTGCCTCCGAAATACATTCCTTAATACCTTCGCAGGTCATCTTCGCTAGGGACATTCGGTTTGTATACTCACACCATAATTACGCACTCAAAATTCCATCGTGTCACACTAAACGGGCTCAATCTACGTTTTTCCACACCGCGACCTAATTGTGGAATGCACTACCCAGTTCCTGTTTTCCTCCAAACTTTGACTTAAGTCAATTTA
The DNA here is from genome assembly GCA_036346205.1 of Vesta saturnalis. Taxonomy (NCBI): domain Eukaryota; kingdom Metazoa; phylum Arthropoda; class Insecta; order Coleoptera; family Lampyridae; genus Vesta; species Vesta saturnalis. The sequence continues at coordinate 187,882 of JARFJB010002541.1, forward strand.
AGGTAGCCCTTCATAAACATTTCTCGGCAGCCTAACAATATCCCTAATCCCTCCCAGTATTCCTGAGTCCTTTAGCACGTTAGGCAAATCTTAGCCTGTTCGGGAATACTATCAGTAAAAAATCTTTTAAAGCTCCTCTGTACTCCTTGAAAACATCTATAGTTTTAAGTATAGCAGCGTATACGTGTTAGTATTGTTATTGACCATGATACTAAAGGCCAGTTATATAAAATCGGGTTGACCGTCGGTTACAACACAACCAGTGGTCGATTGGAAATTTTTGTTGTATCACCTTCGGTTGGTACTAAACCTCATATTCTATCTGCGGTTGACAGAACCGTAGGAAAACTTGAGTTTGATTTTTGAAGCTACGGTTAAGATTGTTATTTGAGGTTAAAGGAGTCTTTGTTTTCTTCATTTGTTACAGTTACAATTGTTGTTAGCGCTTATTTGTTATCTTCGTTAAGTTGGTTATTGTTTGGTTTTTTTTATTAATTAGCTGCTACCTATTATTACATCATTTGAAAGTGAGTAATGTTTTTAAAACTTCCAATTACTTATTCAATTTTTATACTTATACCTAGTTTGAATAGAACCTTCAAGTTGTTCGCCTCATTCATCTTCTAGCGAAGATAGTTCTAATCATGAGTCAGTCTTTATTTGCATCTTAGTAGTTCGTCTTCAGAGGCAGAAGAAGAAGTTTTGTTGCAATTACAACGACGAAATGAGCGTGTGTTTCGTCCACAACTTGATCACTTTGCAAATTGTTCGGATGATACCATACACGAACTTGTTAATGAATGCCTTTGTTTGTATTTACTACTAATTTACGGACATAATTTCAGAAACCAAGCAATTTCACCATTACTTGGTATTATTGCTGGCGTAACGTTTGTGCAACAGCCTTTGTATGCGTAGGTGACTTCACAGCTGTTAATAAATCTACTGCTAGCAGCATTGTAAAGAGAGTGACAAATGCAATTACATTGATAACACCTAATTATATTTATATGCCAATAAATGATGATGAAATTACAAATACCGCATTGCATTTCTATAACATTTCCAGATTTCCTAGAGTCGTCGATGCAATTCAATGTACCCATATTAATTTACAATCACCAGGTTTATGTAAAAGTAAACTAGCAGTAAGTAGTTCTTTGATAAATAAAATTGTTTGTAGGAGGAACCAATAATGCAGACAATGTTGATATGTTTCCTTCCATGGTAACGATAGTTAAATTCTATCAGTAACGCTTAAAATATAGTTTATTATTTTTAATAAAATGATTCATTAAATTGTCTTACCGAACACAAAAGGTAAAATCGCTCATCTTCGGTGTCGTGATTTTACCATTCTATTTGCTCTCGTCAATTACCAAGCAACAAAGAATTCGTTCAAAATGAAAGTTAGTCCGGATAAACACGAGCTCTTATGGTATTACCCCCGAATACTTCTGAGGCTAGTCAATTTAGGAATAAAAAGGGCAGTTAGTGAAAATTTTAGCTACAGTCCTAATCACATTTATTCTTTATGTTTTCTGAGGTTTGCTGACATATTATGGGCTTAGGTCGTTTCGCCGCGGCCGGATCGCCGCGGCCGTTTCGCCGCAGGGCCAATTCGCCGCTGGCCGTTTCGGCGCCAAAAGTACAGGGTGGCCAAATTTCGATGTTTTAATAGGGAATCTCGTAAACTATAGCTCGTATGAAAAAATGAACCTCGCATCCTCGATCTCTTTTTTTGAGAAAACACTACGAATTGCGTTGTAAATATGAATTTGTTAGAGACGGAATTAACACACTGTATAAAATGTTGTTTTAGTTCGTTTATATTATTATTTTTTTTAATATCTATAAATTGTAATATATAAATTACGCCCTAAAAAAATATTTTTTTTCTGAAAAGCAGTAAAAATGAGTTCATAAAATGCCCATTCCAAATAAAGATACATATTTTCGAAAAAGAAATGTTTATTATTTTCTATGTAAATACTACAATACGTCAAATAATTACATTAAATACATATAATACCTACATTATATTAATGAAATTGGTAATTATAGGCGATTGAATGCAAATATTCTAAAATTGTAAAAATGTTGGATGGTATGTGCTAGTGTTCAATTCAATGCAATAAAATAATGTTGGCGGCGAAACGGCCAGCGGCGAACTGGTCCTGACGCGAAACGTCCCACACCGAGATATTATGCCCGGAATTTTGTTTTTTTTGCGAAAAACGTCCAAATTTGGTAATTTTTTTTAGGTTTTTGGCCTAAATCTCGGTAATTATGCGTTTTTTCGAAAAGACTAGGCTTTACAAAATTAAAGTAGACAGAATTTACTACAAGTTTCATATATAATAATTCTTTCTACGACCAACCATTACGCCGCTAGAGCCCACTAAACAATGGTGTTACATCAGGTTCCCATGGAAACGACCCATGTTACGATAATTTTGACTATTTATGATAATAAACTTAATCACACACATAAAAATAAACAAACTAGTGTGTCCGCTGACCACAAACCCCATCTGAAAGATATATGTCAAAAAGCAAATAAAAAGAAATGGAGACAAAAAGAGTAAAAAAAAAACGTAGAATTGCTTATAGTTATATTTAAATTAAAATTACTTGATACATACAGCAACAGTATAATGAAGTGTACAAGAAATTGTTTTGATAAAGGTAATAATCTCATGAATAGGTGTAAGGTTGGTTGGTAGGATCATGTAATTCAATCTTTTCAAGTTGAAGGTCGGCATTACATCCGCCCCTTTTTTGTAAGTGGGCCCAAGAGGAGATAGGCCGCTGCTTCTTCCTCCTCCGCATCCTGTGCTCCATGATCTGTGAACGCAGATTATGAATAGATAGATCAGTTCAACTTTTTCCAATATTATAATTGGGAATACGCTTGTCGGTAGGCACAGCTTAGGCAGTTGTAGTGGTTTGTGCAGTGCTACATAATCTAGCACTTTCTAGAAAAGAACAACAGCCAGACGAGGATGATATAGCATTACCGGTTCAATTTGATTATAATTATTTGAATCAGCAATTTATTACATATTTTTCAAATTTACATTAATTTAAATTGAAATATTATACTAATAACATTTACTGCTCCAAATTTTTTTAAGCAATTCTATTTTTAATCTTTTTTGTTGGTTATCCAATCAAAGCCCCTCGAGCTTCTCTGTGTGGATTTCTTCATTTCTCATATCTTCTTTTATTAATAGGCCTTGTTTTAATTAAATTATTTAAGTCTGCCTTTGAAGTTGTTACATCTTGATGTAACTGTCTGCTTTTTTATTTTTTTCCGTTGTTAAAATAGGATGTATTTTTCTTTTCAAAATATTTTCTGTCCCTCTATAGTCTAAAAGATTATGTTAATTATATTTTGCAAAATATATTACAAGTAATTACATACCAAAGTCAGAGTGTTTTGAAATCTGAGGAACATCTGTAATTTCTTCAGCAGGAACAGGAGTGGTACTTTCCGTTGTTTCCAATATTCCCACAATTATCGGAACATCGGGTATCTATAAAATAAACAGTTAATAATGCATTAACAAGTAGTTCATTATCTTACACTGGCATCCTCTGTGGTAATTGTATAATCGCTTCCAAGAGAATCGCTATCGAGATGCATCGGTAATCCCGTAATTGAAAAATTTTTTGGCATACAAATTTTTGCATAGGTTATGAGATTGTTATTTTATAAGATAAAGTAATAAAATACTGTCATTTCGCTGAAAGTCTCCACATATTACCACTACCAACTTTTAAGAAATGAATTCAACCTTTGGTTACTCAACTCTTATTTTCGTTTATACAACAAAACCAATTTCGACCACTGGTTGATATTCTACCAACAGTTGGCCAACCTCCGCTTGAAAAAGCATTTATAGTAATGGTTGAGTTTGTTGTACGAACTAAGGTTGGCGCCGGTTGACTTACGGTTGAACCGCCTGTTTCGCCCGTAGTTCAAGTAGCGGTTCAACTATCGGTTGACTTTGACAGTTTAGGTATTTTCATATCTAGGTATTTTTATATCTTTGAAATATGCAGCTGTTATAGAAATCTTTGATAACCAAAAACTAATAACTCCCCCCCCCCCCCTCTTCGTCGCTGCATTTATTCCAAAATCTAATCAGCTCTAAGCCAAATGAAAACAAACTTTAATTCAAATTTTTAGCTGCGTAGTATTTTTGTTCTGGACATATACATATGTAGGTATAGAAGGTAACGCAATTGACTTTTTTTCACAAACGCTAAATTGACTTATTCGCTAAGATCGGCCATGATGAGTGGTTGAGTGTCTATCTGTGTGTGGATGTATGTTAGTACCCACGATAACTCGAGAATGAAAAAACCCACGTACTTAAAATTTTGTATTTAAGCTTGTTTTCATTTTGCTTAGATCTGATTAGATTTTGTGAGAAATGCAGCGTCGGAGAGCGGGGTTTATTAGGGCAGTTTTTGGTTTTTATCAAATATTTCTATGTTCTATGTAATTTTTTGATACAACGCGTAATTTATCGGCAAAAAATTCCTGAGGTAGAATTTAAGTGTTAGTTCAAATGTTTTCGATATCTGAATAACGATTAATTTTATAGACGTTTTTTAAAGAAAAATTAATTTTACACAACTTTTCTTACTATAACGCAAGGTAAGTCTAAAAATTAATTAAATATGAACGAAAATGGTTAAATTGTATTATTGATATCTTATAGAAGAGGGCAGCTTTGAAATTTTTTTTAGGTTAACATGTGTAGTATTTAACCCCAATTGGTGTTTGTTTAAGGTTAGAGTGGTGTTATTATTTATTCTCACATGTTTACAATCTGTTCTAGTTTTACCTTGTTACTTCTATTTATAATAGTGAAAAGCGTGTTGATAAGAATATATGACTTTACAATTCCTTTAGTACATTGGTCTATTTATATTGTAATAATTGTTATTGCATATTTGCATACTAAGTAATTTAACTAGTTTAACTTTTAAATGTGTTTTACTTATTCTATCGAAAAGGAAATGAAATTGAATGTTTCGTAATTGCATCACACCTTCCCCTTTTAGGAGAATGATCCTTGCTATGGCCACTTGCGAGGGCATTCTCGAATAAAGGAAAAGATTTGATTTGAATTAAGAAGATTACGTAGTTAAATACATAAAATAATTACAAGTACATGTCTAAGGTATAAAATAACTAACTAACTACAAGTATCCATCCCTTCTTAAGGAGAATAGGACATTATTAAGGTACATTATCTATCTCTACTCACACTCTTAAAACTATACTTATGTTCTAACATACTACCTTGACATATATTTTTGTGTACTGTCAACTGTCTTCCGTCTACATTTTAATTGTACAATTCGGTTCTTGAACACTAACCACTGAATACGGACCCTGGTACCAAGGATCAAATTTGTGTCGTTCCTCATTGGTTAGTATAACAAGATCACCTGGTTTCAAATTTTGTCGACAAGCATTGGCATTATGAGCAGTCGCACGGTCTATTTTAGCCTTTTCTAAGTGCTCTTTCGCTCGCTTATGAGAGTATTGCAACCTATACCGTAATTCCTTATCATAAGCGTCTATATTATAAAGAGGGTCTACACGTGATCGGTTTAGTGACTCTGGGATAATGGCATTTCTGCCAAATACCAGCTCGAATGGAGTATAATTATGGTACGTACTCGGTGTTGTGTTATAACAATATGCATAATATTGTGTCCTTGTGGACCAATCTGATTTTGAATCATTTACATACATACGTAGATATTCATTCAGAACACGGTGGTTTCTTTCACAACCCCTATAGATTGACTATGATATGCGGTGTATATGCGATGTTCGATCGAGAGTAGTTTAGTTACATTGTCGAATACCTGATTCTTATATTCTGTGCCCATGTCTGTTCGAACTTCTTTCATAGGTCCATAAATAAGAATGAAATTCTTTACTAAATAGTTTGCTACCGTTACTGCCTCTCTATTAGGGATTGGTATTATCACTATGTATTTTGTTAGTTCACACTGTATTGTTATAGCGTATTGATTCCCATCATTTGATGTTGGTAGTTTCCCAATCGTATCAATACGTACGATATCGAATGGCTTTTGAGGAGTCGGTGTTATAGTCATTGGTTCTGGTTGTTTTAATTTGATTTTATTAATTTGGCATTTGTGACATTTTTTAACAAAAAGCGCTACGTCACGAGACATTTGTTTCCAAAAATAACAGGACTTTAGTTTTTTCAGTAACCGTTTTTGACCGAAATGACCTCCTAGTAGTGGATTATCGTGAAATTGTTCTATAAGTTTCAATTTCTCATTTTTATTTGTTATAAGTTTTCTTTTATTACATAAAACAATAGTTGTTTTTCTAAGGCACTTTTCTCCTACATCCTTAAATGTATTAATAGAGTATTTTTTAAATATATTATCACCTAGGTTTATTTTAACTTTTTGAAATTTACAATCACCAGCCATACTGTCTAGCTTAAATAATAATTGCTCTAGTGCAGAATTATCATCGTTAGTAATTGAGATTTCGTTTTGTGCGCATAATTTTCTTTTACTCATGATTGTCATTTTTAATGATGCATCGTTAACTTCAAATTTTACTAATGGCAATTTAAGTATCTCGGAATTGTCTATAACTTCGTAAACTTTAGGTTTTATATAAACGTCATTTTTATTGTTTTTATTCGAATTACCCTTACTTTGCGTTAGTTGATTCGTTGAGGTAGTTGTGTTTGGTTTCGAATTTGACCTAGTTATAGCGAGTATTTGTGTCGCATTGTTGTGCATATTTTTTAAATCGTCTATAGTAATCCTAGACAATGCGTCAGCGCAAACATTGTCTTGACCTTTAAATTGTACTCTTCCAGTTCAAGACGAACTCTCGTTAATTTAGAAGTTGGGTCTTTCATTGAAAATAAAAAATTAAAGGACGATGCTATTGGAAGTTCGTGTCCGTTAAAATTTTGAGAGAGAACAGCCCCGCAAGCAGTTTGTGAAGCGTCTGTTGTAATTATAAATGGTTTAGAAAAATCTGGATACTGAAGAATTGGAGGGGATAATAAGGAATTTTTTAGTAAATTGAAAGAATTTTGACATTCATCTGTCCATATAAATTTTGCGTGTTTTCTCGTTAATTTGTTTAATGGCAATGTTATTTTTGCGAATTGTGGTATAAATCTGCGGAAATAATTTGTAAATGCAACCAGTCTTTTTACTTCGTCCGCGTTTTTCGGGATTGGATATTGTTTAATAATTTGAAATTTTGAATCATCTGGGAGAATGCGTTTATCTGTAATTTTGTGACCTAAATTCGTTTCTGAAAAATTTACATTTTTCCGGATTTAATTTTAAATTAAATTTTCTACACGTTTCAAATACTTTCTGTAAATTTGATAAATGATGTTTTTCAGAGCAACCAATAACGATTAAATCGTCCATATATAAAAATGCTTTTTCAGGAGTGATTCCTGCAAATGCAATTGACATCATTCTTTGAAAACTATTGGGACTCACTGAAAGTCCGAAGGGTAATCTAGTAAATCGGAAGGATCCAGCGTCTACACTAAAAGACGTCATATCGCGTGAATTTTCTTCCAGGGGTATTTGATGAAAACCTGATATTAAGTCAATTACAGAGAACCATTTGGCTCGACCTAACTGATCTAAAATGTCGTCTATACGAGGTAATGGAAATTTGTCGGCGATTAATTTTTTATTTAGTTGTCTGTAGTCGATTACTAAACACCATTTTTTAATTCCATTTTCTGATTTTTTGGGAACTAGTAAGATTGGACTGTTGTACTGAGACCTAGAGGGTTCTATTATTTCATGTTCTAGCATTTTATTTATTTATTGGTTTATTTAATTGTTGATTGATATTTTATCCGATTTTAATGCGAAAATATCTGCAAATTTTTGACAAATTTTAACTACTTTATCTTTAACGAGAATTGGAGCAGTGTCCAGGTTTAATTGTTTAGCTAATTTATTTGACCTATCGTCTTGATCATTGGTAATATGATATACATGGAAATCATCTAGACTGAGTGTCTCAATGTGAATATTTCTTAATGTGATGGTATGGGAATTTGTGTTAATAATTTTTACAAGAGGAGAATTACTTGACACAATTGTACGTGGTACAAAAACTCCTGGATATAATTATTTGTTTACCACTACAGCGTCTTCTTTTAGCTCTTCGAATTTTTGGTAATATAGTATAACTTCAGAACGTGCTGGCACTATCATTACATTATTTGCCTCTGGACTACTATAAATGGGGACAACAACATGTTGATTATGTAGAATTTTCATTGTCATAGTCCAGTTTGAATAATTTAATGTGTATTTGTATTTAGAAATGAAGTCTTTACCTAAAATTGCATCTGTTGGTATAGAAAAATTTTCGTCTACAATGTGGAAAGTATGTGAAATTTTGTAATTGTCAACAAAAATATCTGTTTCAGTAATACCTAATGATTGGATGATGCTTTCAGTAACGCCTTTGATATTGCTAATATTAGAGGTGTTAATTATTTGATTGTTATTAATTTTTGTACATTTAAAAATTGAAATATCCGCTCCTGTATCTAAAAGAAATGTACATTGTGAACCAGTCATTTTTGTTGAAAGTGTTACGAAATTAGTGAAAGATAATTGGCAATTAAAAATATTTACGCAGCGTCCCCCAGTTGTTCCTGCTGGGGGAACTGCTCGTTTCCCGATTCTAATGCTAATGGTCTTACGGTTCGCGTGAAATTTCGGTCGTTATGCCTATTATTTCTAAAATAATTGTTAAATCTAAAATTTCGCCCACGACTTTGTTGCGTATGTGGTGATCTAATATGAGGTTGGTAATTATTGTTTCTGCCTCGGTTGTTATTCCACCTATTTAACGGCCTATGTCCGCGATTTGAGTTATTTGGCCTACAGAAATTGGTGTTCCGGTTTGTGTAAAAAACGTTCGGGTTATTAGTAACTGTCGATATGGATGACGTTATGTTTGCAACTTTAGTTAATGCTTCCTGTACATTTGAGAAATTTCCAGCTTCCATTATCAACTTGGTTCTATCTGAATTAGCATTTTGCGAGAGTGACCTAATGACATTGTCAGTGGCGTATTTACCTGCTACTGCTATTGGTACGCCTTCTGAGATAAATGCTTGTTTTAAGTTTTGTGCTAGAAATTCGATTTCCGCTGTATATGATGTAGCATCTTTGTGATTTTGTTTGCAATTTAAAAGTTTCGCGGTTAAAAGCTGTGAACTTTCACCCCTAATTCCATTTTTTAAAACATCTACAATTGCTTGTATTGAATTTTCATTCGTCACTAAATCGCGTGCTTTACCTATTAAGCATGTTTTAACGTAAGCTACGGCATTATTGTCATGATACGCTGAATTTTCATTTAATAATATAAGTGCGTCTACGAATGCGCGTAGTTTTGTAGGATTTCCGTCAAATTCCTGCGGGAGAATTCTACTAGCTAAGTTAAAAAATTCAATGTTAGTTAAAGTCATGTTTTCAATAATTGAATCCTCGTCACTATAATTAATGTCTTCTTCGAGTACTAATGGATTTATTTGTTTAACGCAGCTATTAGGGATTTTATAATTTATTTGTAACGCTTGGAATGACCTTATTACTTTATCTCTGATGATCCAGAATAATTCTTTAACTACCACCCTTTGATTATTGTTTAACTTTTCAAATTGACTTCGTACGCTGTTAGTAAAATGATTAAATAACTGTACTAACTGTTCGCCTATTTCTTTTCTAATTTTTTCACTTTTGGGTACTTCCTTTTTTATAGCCCGCTTTGACTGCTTAATAATTTGATCTTTTATGCTTATAATGTCTTGCAAATATTGATCCCAAGTGATTGACATAAAAATTTTTTTTCTTAAATTATCTAGCCTGTACAATTATTATCTTAAAATTAAACACTGTCAATTACTCATGTTCCTTGCGTTGTTTATGCACCGCACTTGTTGATCGTACTGTTGCGTCGTCAGGGTTGATTCCAAGTTGCGAATGCACTCTTTCTTCTAAACTGCATCTAACCTGGCATTGCTTCTTGCGGCTTCTTCTCGTATTGTCCCAGCTATAACTTTCTTGCATTTTGTCCATACCATCCACAAAATTATTAAAAGAACCAGCACTATTTTTATTGTGTGTAATATATCTTGCCGAATTTAGTATCTGAGGATTGACCACCGCTGTTACCTGCTTGTGCGATGATCACCTCTTCTTTTGTGGCGGACTGTCCCATAACTTTTGGTATTATTCTTTAGTCTTGTAATCTTCGGATCTCGGTGTATTCTGCTTCGGCAGGGTCGCCATGTAGTGTTTAACCCCAATTGGTGTTTGTTTAAGGTTAGAGTGGTGTTATTATTTATTCTCACATGTTTTAGAGAGATTATTTATTGCACACATTAACAATGATATACTTAACGACAAGAGTATATATGTTTACAATCTGTTCTAGTTTTACCTTGTTACTTCTATTTATAATAGTGAAAAGTGTGTTGATAAGAATGCATGACTTTACAATTCCTTTAGTACATTGGTCTATTTATATTGTAATAATTGTTATTGCATATTTGCATACTAAGTAATTTAACTAGTTTAACTTTTAAATGTGTTTTACTTATTCTATCGAAAAGGAAATGAAATTGAATGTTTCGTAATTGCATCACACATGTATTTATGTCTATTAATCTTTATCTGACGTAAGTTTTAAACGTCATTGGGTACGTTCAGACGACGTCAACTGCTAAGTTGTTGAATGAGCGCTTGCATCTAGAAGTATCGCTTTTAACGAACGTAGCTAAACCGTTGCCTTTATTTCTGAGCGGGAATAATTCACGTTCAAACGTTTTTATCTGCATGCGCATAACCTCGCAAAATATCACGTGCACGTAAAATCCATAATTAACAGGTGTTGAAGTAAGATTAATAGCTTAGCTTGTTATTTGTTTTGTAGTTAAAAGAGCTAAGAGCTTTCTGAGTAATGAGCGTGACGCGAATTTCTCGTAGTTTGGTAGTAAACCAAAATGGTTCACGAATAATCGAAAAGGCAAAATATTAGTAAATAAAGAAGGTAGGTACGTACATTACTCATGTTTTAAGCTTGAGTACAACATATTAGCACAATTGGTTTATACTATTACACATATTTTAGATAATGCACTGATATATGTAACCCTTACACATGACATAAAAACTATTTTCGACTTGGAGTTTGCAGAAACTTCTACCAAACACATTGAAAATCAATTTGAAACAAATGTCGAAGCAGTCAATGAAATTGATCAGTTATTATTAATAAATGCTAATGAACAAGATGATGGTGATACACAACTTATTACCAAAGGTGAGTTAATAACTTACATCTTAATATCATTTGAAAGATAATTTTTGTTTTATTCAGATAGAGAAAAATTTATATGGACAAACAAAAGTATTCTTTTATTTTTGGATGAATATAAAGCTAAATTTGGTAAATTCAGAAACCCAGAAGTGAAAAAAAATATTATGAGATCATATTAGTGTGCAAATGAGGAAGAAAGGCTATGAAGTAGATGAAGATCCTCTAGGCAGGAAAATGAGTAATATGAAAAAATATCGCACAATTTTGGACAACAAGAAAAAAGCAACTGGAACTGTCCAAATAAATTGGGAATATTTCTCATATTTTGAAGACAAAATGGTAAATTTGCCATCATATTTGATAACATCAACACAATTAAGCAAAATAACATCTCAACGAAGTGAACTGTAGAGTTTTGATGACAATTTCAGTAATTCTGGAACTAGTACCCCAAGTAGATCTGATTGTGAAATTACCCAATCATCACGTTCTAAATCACATCAGACAAGACGTCTAGATGTTTATCGAAAAAGACAGTTAGAAATTGAAGAAGAAAAACTGTCGGAGTTAAAGAAACTAAGGGAAGGGATTGTGGAGAACAACAAATCACAAAAAGAAAAAATTGAGTTAGTGAAGAAAACGTTTGAACTTAACCATAATAAGTGAATTATATTTTACATTTATTTATTTTGTAGTTTATCATTATTGTATTAAAAATAGGTATTCTGCATAAAAAGCTTTAGTGAAGAAGGGATGCAATATAATCCCTTTTTCCTTCGGCTACATTATCACCATTCCCCTCAACATTGTTTATTAGGTAATCATGTTCATTTTGTTTAGGTATAATACAAATATTTTCCTCATATCTCTCAATACTGTTATTCATAATTATAAAATTGTGTAATACACAAGCAGCTATAATAACAGTAGACACAAAGTCTATTCATGCCATATCTAAATATTTTAAACCACGAAATTTGCATTTTAAAGGGCAGTTGCTTGCTCAACCATAGATCGAACTGAACTCATTCTTGTGTTAAATCTAATTTCACCTTCACTCAAGTGACCGTTGTCTCGATATGGTTTTAAAAGGTATTGCAATAAAGGGTATGCCAAGAAGATGTTCGTTTTCATGTACTGCTGTATTATCTCTAGTAAGCAGAGTATAGAAGTCACTGTGTCTGAAAACTGTAGCATCATGTAAACATCCTGGCATCCCAACAAAAATAATAAACTCCTTCCTGGCATTACAAACTGCTTGTAAAATGACTTGAGTGATAATTGTTTCTATTGTAGTAATATACCGAATTATGTGGGGTGCTTTAATGGCTATATGGCACCCATCTATGGTACCTATTATTCCAGGTATACGTAAAATCATAAAATGTATACAACAGTAATAATAATTTTATGAAGTTTAAAACCTAATCTGTGATCATTAAACTGAATGTTACCTATAGCAATGCCTATAGTTTATCTATTTACCTGATTTACTTTGTAGCACCCTTGCGGCGCATTGTCTCTCATTTTCTTTGGGCAAAACAATTAAATCACACTTGAAATTTGCAATGAAGGAAATTATATCAAAAAATATTTGATGGCAAGTACTTTTAGCAATGTTAAATCTATCTCCAGCTGCTACAAAACTCTCAGGTTTTGATAACATCCAAATTGTAAACAATAATTTCTTTTCAAATGAAACTCGTTCATTAATCCTTTCAACATTTGCTTGTTGAAGTTGGATTTTCAAATTCTGCAATTATTAGATTGAGATTTACTTAAACATTCTAAAACAATTACCCAACATAATATTGACAGACATATAATGCATAAATAAATATGATAATATGAAGTGAATTTACCTGAAACGTTGATCTAGTCATTCTAAAATGATTATGAAAATTATCCAAGAGTGTAGTGTGGTACTACATTTTCATAATAATCTTCATTGCGAGCTGGTTCAATCCTTTGGTGCTCCACTATGTTCACTGGCTGCATTATTAAATTATCTACTGCAGCATTAATTATTTCCAGATGAAGGTCATCATGTATCAGCTCTTTCAAAATTATTATTTGTTGAGTATAAACCATAGCCCACACTTCTTTTCGTTGTGGATAAACAAATAAACGTTTTACATACAAAACACAATTATCAAATTCGATTGTCAGTTAACTGTAACTTTTCGCTACATCTTAACAGTGCGTTCAAAATGTTCCCAACAGTTTACAACAGCTGACATCCAACCGTTTAGCGCTACAACTCATCAGCTGACATCGTCTGAACATACTCATTATGACACAGATTATTGTTTTTGTTTTTTCAATGTGGCCTGTTTTCGTTATGAACGTAAAAATGAGGTTTCATAGATATCCTAAAAAATTATAATCATAGTTATTACATTTCTTTTAACTTTTTAAGTTAGCATCTAGATGTCTATTAACCTTTGCCTGAGATGAAGTTTTAAACGTCGGTTTGATATAGATAATTGTTTTTGTTTTTACAATATTGCCTATTTTCGCAATGAACTTATTATAAAAGAGGTTGCATAATTATCCTAAAAAAATTGTTACTAAAATTATTATAACAAAACTTATAATAATTTAACACTAGTCAAGTTGCTTTGGTATGTGTGAATCCTTGCAATATTGCAGGCTCACATTCCATTAATATAAGTAATTTTACTGAAATCTCATTATATTTAGATTTTACATCGGTTCAATACACATAAAGACAAAATTTACTTCGAGTGGGGTTTGTATCTTGATAGCTCAATAGGTTACAGTGGTACTCTAGCTAAGTACGTCATAGGTTCAAATTCTACTTGAGGTAACCTTTTTATTTATGTATTTAATAAAATTAATAATAATGTTATTAAAAATATTTCATTTTGTTTAATTTCCATTTTGTAGGTTGGAAGGTCATGTGGTGTTTCATACCAGATATTTTAAGTGTGAGTATTTTTTTATGAAAATCATTTGTTGGCTTCATTAAACCACCTTCAGTTACATGTTTTATCCAGAAAAACTTTCGTGTTCGTTATTTGGGAAATATCCAATTGCTCCTTTTTTCCAAAGTTTGCATGCTATAAATCCTGCTAAATTTTCCAAAATCCAGTTCACTTCGCTAAATTTGGCAATGCAATCATTCAAAACTTCATTTTCAGGCATATCCAAGTGTATTTGTACCTACGATGTTAAAAGTGTCATATGTCGTTCGTTGAACATTGCATGATTCAGAAAGTACTTTGTCATTTCTTCCAATAATATAATTTCTAAGCCTGTGCTTAAACTGTAGGGTAGTAGGGTGGTGGTGAAGGCCACGAATAGACCTTATAATAGAAAAAAAAACCTTCACAGGGATGTTGATTTAGATATAAGTTATCATATACTTTATCCCAAGGTCACACGTCAGGTCTTTGTAAATACTTTTAATGAAATTATTCAGATAATAATCTCCTTTTGACAAGGTAACATGTGTTTGCACTTGATTTTTCTTAGGTTACGTAGTACTTCCATTATTCTGTTGAGAATATTGTTTTGATCATTTAATGTCAAACCATTTGAGGTAATTAGTTTATTATTAATTTCAAAACCAGCATCAAGGAAATGGTTTACATATTAGTTTTATCATGTGGGGGAATCTGCGAAGGTGTAGAGATTTGGTAATTTTACAATCAGTTGTAAAAAACTGGCTGATTTCAGTTACTGCACATCTTATCAACATGCAGATATTTTGATGGAGTTAAAATTGCATCATTCGTCTTATAATCATACGCACTTTGTACTTTCATTTCGTCGAAGAGCAAGACTCTTGAACTTTGCATTGTACTTAATTCCATTTCTTTCATTAGCCTGAGTACTCCATTTGATATACCTATAGTTTCCAAGATTAAGTAAATAGAGTAAACATTAGGTAGGTATATAGTCACCTGGATGCAATGGAAAACCTCTTTTTCTCATTAAACGATAAGTGCATGGACCTGCAGCATGCAATGCGATTGAAGAAGCAATGTCATCAATTGACCACTTGATCTGAGTGTCAGGTGTCACCTAATGAGGTAAACATTTTATTTAAGGCTTTTTCTTGACAACTGCTTTCAGTCAGACACATTCCAATTCTAAGTGATGTATTCTTTCCAATAAAACTGCGAGCAAATACTTTACATTACCTACATAATATGTAAAAATTTTACCATTCTGTCTGTACAACACTATTAGTGACTGTTTCTATTCGAAAAGTGTCGTGTGAAGATTGATCCATTTATGATTGTTTTCTTTACTCGACATCGTGGCGGATTATTTACTAGTACACTGTCACTGTGTTGTAAACTATTAGAAACATTGATAACTTAATACCACAATCTATTTACGTGTTATAATTGATACTTTTTATAAGAGCTCGATTCTTTATCCTATGTTGCTATTCATTTGTCGGTTCCATTTCTTTCTGTTTTGGTAATTTAATTGATGGCGTCTCCCCTCAGTTTCCATTTATTTCGGGGCAAATTTAATCATTTCTTCTTTAGTTGACAATCACTATCCTCAAAGTGTTCAAGCAAATCCTTCCTGTATTTATATTAAATTTATGTTGCTGGTAACACAGATTGTTTCCATTTGGGACTTAGTAATAACTGTATTATAAGTGTTTTGTAACTGTGGTCTCATATTAGTTGAGTTGATCGGCCTATTTCCACAGTTCTTGTTTTTATAGTGTGAAGCTTCGGAAGTGGGCTATGATTCTCATATTCGAACTTTGGTACCTTTCACTTCCTCTTTACTGTTGAGCAACTGAGTAATCCAGTATGAATCTTTAGAACTATACAGAGTGAGTCAGAATGACTGGGTCAACACTAAGCTGGAGATATTAGACACCAAAATATTATGTTTGAGCTCATCATGCCTTATGCAAATGTCGCGGGTTTAAGAGATACAAGGCGTTGAAGGTTTAAATTTTATTCTGAGATTTCTAAATGCTTGAGAAAGTTTTGATAGTATAACTTTCGAAACTGGTAGTGTTGGATTTTGTGGTGTGGGAATTATGAATTTGAAGCTAATTTTGACGGTGCTCCTAGAGGGCGCTAGTTTCGCGGTATTATTTAGGTAAATCAAAACATTTTTTTATCTGTTGAGCTATGCTTAACAATGTAAAAGAACGTTCAATTATACATAAAAAAGGTACTTTTGTTTAGGTCGCGTAACTTTATTGGTTTCTGAGTTATTAAAGGTTTCAATGTATTTTGTTGATTTTCTTTCAGGCGCTGATATTGCTATATCTTTTCCAAGTAGGCTTGTGTCAAATTTTCATGTCAATAAATATTAACGTATTTTGCCTGGGTGTGATTTATTATTCATATAAAATTATTTGCTAGTGATCAAAAAATGTCACGACATAATCATTTTTCCAACAGTGAGATGCATATCCTTTGTGTTTTTGCTCAGGCTAATTTTAATGGACATGCAAAGATATGTACAATTGTACCCAAATGGATCGCAACCTAATTATCAATTATTCAGAAATCTTTACAACCGCCTAGGCGAATCTGGATCTTTTTGACCAAAGGTAACCATGGTACTCCAAAATCCATCACAGTCGTTGAAGAAGAGGACACTTTTAAATGAAAATATATAATTCAGAAACCGATAAAGTTAGGCGACCTAAACAACCCACCAAACACTACCAATTTTCAGATTTATGCTATCAAAATTTTCTCAATTATTGACAAATTTAAGAATAATATTTAAACCTTCAACACCTCTTAAACCAGCGACATTCGTATAAGGTACGATGAGCTCAAACAATATTTTTGTGCCTAATATCTCCAGCTTAGTGTTGTGTTGACTCATTCTTTCTGACTTACCCTATACATAATACACTTTTTTCGTGGTTGTGCCATAACGTATTGCGCAGGTGTATTGCGGCTAAGCTCTTCGCGCATTATTGGGCTCGATATGGGTTTCATTTCTACACTAGCTTAGCTTATCGGATTTTTTGTCAGTGTAATGTACGTGGCTTCTTTGAGTTTTCGGCATGTTGTATTCTCGTTTTTGCCACTATCTGTATGTTTGGCGATTCTTGTTCTTTGTTCTCTTATGTATGATCTGCCTCATTCGTTTGGTAGGTTGTATGAACAATTCTGGTGGTGTTATTGTGTCGTTTAGTTTTGGTTATTCCCTGAGCGTTCTTGCCGATTTGAAGGCAGTGCGTATCTTGTATTTGCTGCCTATCCTTCATATTTTCTCTGGGGTAACTGGTACATATGGTATTACCGCTGAGTATTTAGGTTCTTCTTTTTTAGTTATGCTTTCCTGTTTAGATTAGGTGTTCAATTGGGGTGGCCATTTTCTTTTAAGTGTTTTAGTGATAAATTTTTTTCTTTTGTCAGGTCCTCTTGTTTTGAGCTCTATAATTTTGTCGTGATTGGAGTTATAGTGTAGACGACTCCCTGTATTTACGTGTCGTGAAAGTGTGTGCGAATTTTATGGAGGGTGCGCTGCTATTTAGCAATTCATCCAGATTATGCTTGCCGTGTTGCCAAACTACAAGGTTTTTACCTACGCTTCTAGGCCACGTTGGTTGTTCTGTGAATTCGGATATCACTTGGTCTTCGAAGTCTTCCATGTATGTAATGCTCACTATGGGTGATAGTGAGAACCCATCGCCATTCCACACTTTTGTTGGTAGAATATGTCTTCTACTCGGAAATATGTTGTTCTAATGCAGATTGTCAGAAGTTCCATTACTGTGTTTACTGAGAGTTGCGTGCGTTCGTCTAATGTTTCATCCTTTTCGGTTGACTGTAGGCTCACAGTGTCGAAGTTTACCAGTTTTCTTCGTGGTTAGGATGGAAGTTCTGATGGCTTCCACGCAGTAGTGTGTATTCTTCACCATAGACTCGTTTTTTTCCGACAAGAGTGTGATGATTCCTAGCAGTTAGTGTGCTAATGATCAACTAAGGCCGTTCAACTCTACTAATAGTTCGTTAACAACATTAACAATAATATTGGACGTGGTTTGACAGTCACGGAGTAACGTCAGGTACGACTACAACTGACCACAACTAACCAACAGGACGGCTGACGAGAGACAGGCACTAATGTCATACTTTTTTTCCTTAAGTATGTTTCTAATCAACACCATTTTCAAGTCGGTAACCAGCTATACAGACTCATCTCATACCTTTAGTTCTCTTCAAATTTAATTTGTCAAGGGTAACAATTCCTTGTACTAATGAAGCAACTAATAATTTAATGCGTACCTTTGCTGTCGCTATAGAAACCTCTAAGGTTGATCATATTGTGCGCTACAATTCAATAATAAACAATGCAACGTCTCGTTATATTTAACCCGCACGGGCTGTTTTCTTCAAAATGCAATAAGCTGCCTCCGTAATCTTATTATATCCGTTCACATGCCTCTCCTCCACAAATGTTAATACCCGTTAGGAGAACTGATTTGCATTTAAACCGCTCTTCAAATATCGCGTTTGCGGGTTTCGGTAAACTTCCTACTTAAATATTCTAATTTTTATTTGTCGCACACACACAAACGAGGTTGTTTAGTCCACCATAAAACCGGGGGCGCGAAATAAGACGTACCAGAATGATAATAAAAAACTTCCTCGTAGGCATCTCTCAACGCGATAACGATATTTAAAACTTCATAACTTAATGCATAGTACTACACTATTCATATGCAATACCACGAGAGGTTCATTTTAATCGGGTATTTGTCTGTTTGTAACGAACGCTGGTTGTTTGGCAATTTGACGATAAGAATTTAACTGACGATAGCGCAGCTGGAGTTTACAAATAAGAAAAACATCCAGATTAAAATTGAACCTCAAGTAAGATTTGCTAAGAGAATTTCAGAAGTCTTGGTTCGGTAGAACAAATTTAAAAGAAATGCGGAAAAAAGTGGTGTTGACTATTCCACACAATACAAGGCATAGTCGTAATTCGGTGTGGGAGCAGTTTAAAAAGTTTTGCGACACGAGAAAATTTTCCCTGACGGAAGTGTCACCTACTTCAAAAGTAAGCAGTATATTTGAAGAACACGCATTCAACATCAAAAAAAGCGATGGATAGGATTACAAAGATTCCACTTTAAAAACAATATGGAATACTACTGCCAAAATGGTGCAGGAATTATATTTTAAGTCGTTTAATGTGAAGATGAATCCATTCTCAGATATTGAGTTTAAAAGTGCGCGTGTAGCAAAAGACGGAAAGAGGAAGCAGCTGTTATCAATTGCAGAAAAGCGAAAAATGAGTTCGGTATCTATAGTAGATAACTACGAAAAAATGATTGACGTCTGGATCGAAGGTACTCCTTCAGTACTCCGGAAAAAATTCTATGAAATTGCAGCGAGAGCTTGCTTGGAGAGGAGGAGAAGCGATTAAATGTTTGATCGAATACTTTCAAGAAGAAAAGACTGCACTGGAAAATTGACGGGGCGTTATGAGTACAACCCCATTTTTTCAAAAACTTGCCAGGGCGGATCATTACATCGTCTCTGTTACTGTTAATGGGTGGTTTGTAATGAGAAGAATCCTAATCATTGTCCCGTGACGTTGGTATAGCTCATAAAAATATGTCACATATGTATACTGTTTTATGCTCATTTTCAGATTGTTGAAAAAGATGTTACAAAAGAGGGGCAGTAACGTCACGACAGATCTTTTATTTTTGACTGCCAATCCTAACTAGTGTGAATCTGGTATTTGGTACAAGAATATTCCTATAGGAATTAACGAAATTGGCAAATGGGCTAAAAGCAGTACAGAAAAGGTTGGACTGGATGTAAAGAGTTTCAAGATAACTAATCATTCTACGCGTTCAAGTGGAGTAACCCAGCTTGCGAAATCTGGTGTGGAGGAACAACAGTTAATACAGATTACGGGTCATAGTTCAACAAGTACGATTCACCCTTACTTGCAACTGGACACTGAACACCAAGCACAAATAATAAGTAAAATGAAAAAAGAGGAAAAAGTACATCCGATGGCGCATAATTCTTACACTGAAAACGAAGAAAGACCCAAAATTGTGTATAGTAATTGTGTTATGTTTATTATAAATACAGTTTATTTTTGAATTTTTTTACCTTTATTCTCACCTGTATTATCGCTGTAAGAACTTGCTCCTTAGTATGGAAAGATTGCCAGTATAATAAGATCCTAATTGGCTGAAATTCAAAAATGGACTGTTTCAATTGGTTACTAAATTTTGAGTTGGATTGTTACTTGTAATCTCCCTAGTGCTTGGATTATTTCCGGAATTTTTTCGAGTCACAAATGTTTTCAAAATTATCCCGAGTCGAAGATGATTTGTGAACGAGAAGAAATTTCCGGTAATTAATTCAAGCACATGGGGGATTCAGTAAGAAAATATCCCAATATCCGTTGCTATTGACGACGGGAGATTTCCAATCGGTAATCTTTCGTCGTTATTGACGACGAGATATTTTCGCTGTAATCCACACGTTGCTAAGGAAAGTGTAAGCCACTTTCGATTACGTTAATTACATTGACTTTAATTTGCCTCAGACTAGCTCTATTGATTCTTGTACTGGCAAGAAAAGGGGTGGTTCGTTTTGATTCTATTTGTGGCCGATCACTGTACACAATGAATGATAATTACGTAATGGTTTAAACGTATATTCTCCTATTTGATTACAATACTAAATATTTCAACGTAAACTATTATTTCCAGAGGGACGCTTGGCCTTCGTGGTCGTCCTGGAGTTGCAGTTCGCCGGTCACTGAATTCTGGAACGCTTCTGTGAAAATATTTACTAGAATTTAATACGACCTTTCGATTGCGTAACCTGATATCGAGGGTAACGTCCGCCCTGCTTGCTAGAAGGTCAATCCGTAAATCAATACTTTAAGTAACGCTTATGCGCACGCGAGTTTTGTATACACGTTCTAGTTTGCTTTTATTCAGAATGAATGCACTCGTCTACCTCGAATTTCTATGAACTGGATTTTTATATTTCATACAAAATAAAATATATCTAGTGCGGTTTATTATTTACCAACGAAATATTAATTAATTAATTAATTTGTACCGGGTTTTGGATGATTAACTACTGACCTATATACTCTAATTGTTAAGGAATGATAATATTCAATACGAAATGTGTATTTTAACCAACTTAAAATATTTATATTCGCTGGCCGGTATCTTGCTGGGGTCGTCATCCAATAGACGTGGGGATGCGGAGGGCATACGGGATGTTGTCAATGGGTTCTACTATCTCGGGGGGAGGGGGTCGTCGAGGAGTTGTGTGATGATCGCAGGTGGATGTTTGAATTTGAGCTTGGGTTTCCTTCGTGGTAATGGGGGAAAGCGGTAGTTATAAGGAGTGGTAAGGATCTCTTTGGTTGTGATGGTATCGCCGAAAATTCTTTGTGGGTAAAATTTTTCTGAAGGGTTTGGATTCTGTGTGATTGGGGATATATTGGCGCGTTGGATAGTAAGGGTATTAGGGTACCTGAAGGGTAACCGGTGTATGCGTCGGAAAATTCGGCACTCACAGGAAGCGATGGAGTAAAGGTGTTTGGGGTTTATATTTGTATATATGGGAACTCGGAAGTGCATAACAGGGCGGATATATGTTTTATACGTGTGTAAGAGGGTTTTGGGGCGACAACCTCTGATTCTACCTCGGAGGGCGCCCAGTAGGTTTGCGTGGTTCCTAATACGGTTGAGGGTTTTTTTAACATCCGGGAGCCAGTTGAGGGTTCGTCTGAAAAGGATTCCTAGGTAGGTGATTTCATCTTGGAGAGGGAGTCTTTCCTGATTTAGAGTGAGGGACACATTTCTGGAGGCAAGCTTTAGGCACTTATCTTCGGTGTAATGAGGATGGCGGAAGAGGATTTCTTGGGTCTTGGTAGGATTGACGGAGACTCCACCAGTTAGCCCAGTTGGAGAAGTTCCGTAGGCTTTTGGATATGATGCGGGAGGCCGTTTCGCTGTTCCGATTAACCGCCCAGAAGGCGGGGTCATCCGCAAACTGCGCTACGACTACTCCGGGTTGAGTGACTTCGGATATATCGTATGCGGAGATGGTGTAGAGGATCGGGGCTAGGGCAGAACCTTGTGGTACGCCTGCTGTAGGTTCGAAAGGATCTGAGGTTTTCCCTACTTTGACCCGAACTGACCGGTTGGTCAGGTACGAGAGTAGGAGTTTGGAGAAGGGGTCGGGAATGTTTAGGTTTCGGATCTTGTGCAGGAGACCGGCGTGCCAGACCCTGTCAAATGCTTGCTTAATGTCCAAAAACAGCCAGATTGCATTGCTTGTGATTGAATGCTCTGGTGGTCTCGGTAAGCAACTTCAACAAGGGATCGCGATACGTTTGGTTGGGACGGAAGTCGAATTGGCTGTTAGGAAGAAGGTCGTTGAATTCGAGGTGGTCCCTGAGTCGCTTGGCTAGAATCTGCTCAAAGCATTTTCCGAGGCAACTCAGGAGGGAAATGGGTTGATAGGAGAAGGGTGAGGTTATGTCAGCGTGGGGTTTTGGTATCATGATGGTGGAGGCCGATTTCCAGTCCGTCGGAAAATAGGAGAGGGTTAAGCATTTATTATATATATCGGATAGTAGACGGAGGGCTGGGTCGGATAGGTGCCGGAGGATCTTCCTATTTAGGCCGTCATGACCTGGGGCTGAGTTTTTTCTTTTTTTAAAATACGTGTGGACCTGGCCGGGCGTGATGGGGGTGTAAAAGGGACTCTCGTTATCGAGTTGGGGTTCAGAAATGTTAAGGTTGCGGAACTCTTCAAGGCGACCCTCGAGGAGTGCCTTGACCTGGTTGTCGTACTGGGGATCATCTGGGGATTGGAAAATGGTTTGAAGGTGGTGACTAAAGAAATCGGCCTTTCATTGGTCAGAGGAGATTAGGTTGCCCTGAAGGGCGGTAAGGTGTGATTTAGGGTTTATTTTTCTTCTGGTCAGTGTATAGAACTGTTGCCAGAAGAGTTTGCCATTTCTATAATCTAGTTGGGAGGTGGCTTTGGACCAGGAGTCTTCGGTGTGTTTATCGGCTTCACGCCTGATTAAGGCGTTGAGGCGATTGTATTCGGTCTTGAGAGCCAGATCCCTGGATAGCAATTTTTCTCTTTGATCAGGTTTACAATGTGTTGTGGGAGCGGTTTGCGGGAAATATCAATGTTTTTTAATGGTATAGAGGTATCGACCGCTTCCGCAATTACGGAAGTTAGGTCGCTACTGGCTCTTTCGAGATCTTGGGTCGTTTGAAGATTGGGTGTGGGAAGGTTATTGGAGATGTGATCAGAGAACACATTCCAGTCGGCTTTCGAAAAATCTTTAATGACTGTATTGAGGTGTGGGAGGAGATGGACAAAATGAAGGTTTGACTAGTAGGGGTATGTGATCAGATGTGATCGTGGTGCCTAGAAAGCACTCACGATCGAAATAGTGAGCTATTGGTTCGGAAACTATGATGTGGTCTACTGTTGAGGCACCTAAATGATCAAAGTATGCGGGCTGTTTGTTGACGATTCGCAAGAGCGGCAACTGCAACTGAGCGGAGGTTAGCCTGTTACCGTTGCAGTTAGTTTCGGTGTCACGAAATTGGGTATGTCGGCCATTGAAATCACCTAGGATAACGGCATTTGGAAGGCTTGAGGCGTAAATTAAGAGGTCATCCACCTGCACGCAGGTGGAGCAATACTTAGGGAGCGGTTGCGGGATTAAGGAGGGTTCGCACCGGTAGTGTCGCCCGAACATGACACCCAGCCCGAGGAGGAACTCAATGGTGGTTTGGGAAGGAGTTATGACGCGGATTAGGGAAGCTGGGGTGTTTGTGGCCTTTGAGGTGATGCGAACGGCCTTCTTCACTTGTTGATGATCGATCGCATCGAGGATCTCTTGGGCTAGGATGTCCTTATCTACGTGACGAATCACGCAGGAAAAGGAGGGAGCTCTAGGAGTGGTGTTAGGTAAGCGGGGACCGGAGAGTTGGGTGAGGGTAACGGTTGGTTCGCCGAAGTGGTGTCGCAACCTAAGCTGCGAACCATCCGAAAAGGGAGAGGAGGTCTCTAAGAGACAGGTTTGGTTGTGGTTGAACGTTAAGTTCAACCAAGGAAGGTTGAGGGATTTCAAGGAATTAAAAAAGGATTTTTGGGTTTTAATGGATTTTGGGATATTGCGGAAGCAATATCTCGAGGATTGGGAGCGTGCGGGTGGGTATAGGATTGGTGGAAGTCAGTATAGGAATCAGGACAGGGGAAGGTGTAGGTAAGAGAGGTGTAGATAAGAGAGCGGGTATGTGTGTGTGAACAGGTGTAGGTAACAGAGCGGGTGTGTGTGTGTGAGCGGGTTTGGGTGGTTTTGTGGAAGAGGTGGAACGTGTGGAAGAGGCGTTTGAATGGGAACGTGTGCGTGAGGATGGTGGCGGTGAGGCGAGTGTGTGTGCATAGGTGTAAGGAGTTTGGGATGTGTTTGGTGGTGTGGGTAGACGGGCGGCGTCGGTGGTTGGGGATACAACCATTAGGGTAGCTCGGTGGCGACCTTGCTTAACCATCACGGTTGTTAGTTGGAGTAGTAGAAAATAAATGAAAAGAAATAAAGGTGTTTAAGTAATAGAAGGCCGGGGTTTCCGTCGAGGTGCAGTCTCACACCCCGAGGAATAAAGACTTGGAAATCAGAGACCCAAATAGAAAAGGAGGAAAGCAATTGTTAAATTAAAACAAATTAAAACTAACACAGTATTTTTTAATAAGTTTATTAAAAAATTTTAGAAATTAACAATTCATTTTTATATACATATCACACATTATAATAATAAATGTGTATTGTGTTGTATTGGTGGTGCGCTGCTCAGGAATCTTCTTCCTCTTCAGCGCGTGGACTGCGAAGTTGTTGGGTTTCGTATCGTGTGGATTGCCTGTTGACAGTGTTGTGCTTTGCATTGTTGGTCGTTGAAAAAAAAAGATGAGTTGTGGAGATGTGGTGATGTTGGAGTATGTTGTGTGGACTGTCCTGTTGTCACTCGGTTGTGGCTGGTTGCTGATGCCCTGCGTATCTAAAATAAATAGAAACATGTGTTAGTTGTGTGAAACATTGTCGGTTTTAACAGAACAGAATAGATTAAATTGTCGATACTGTATACTTATGTGGGGCACCAGATTTCGCTCCGAACCTGTGTATGACTACCCGAAAAGGGTAACCACCACTGAACCGTGAGAGAGGATCACTCCCCATAGGTCCATCGCAGTTTGCGCCTGAACGAGCGCCGCTGCCACCTTACGGATGACAGGTAGGGCTTTCTCCATATCGAGACCTCCGATGAGGCCCAATATGGCGTCGAACCCTAAGGCGGGTTGGGCAGGTGGGGTACCGACAGCGGCGGAAGTCGCTCTCGGTACTTTCGCCTTCTCAGCCTTGCCTGCTGCCGCTCGGGCGTAACTGACGCCGGTCCGGGTTGAAGTAGGCGCCGCCGTCGGCGGTGTCCTCTTCGGTCTCTGATGTCCTTCCGTTTTCTTCCGTTGCGGAGGTCGAGGGAACTTCGAGCATCCCCTGTAGCTGGCGGGGTGGTCCCCACCGCAGTTAACACACTTTGCCCGGTCTGTACCGGGTTTTGTGCATTCACTGCTGTGGTGATTGCCGGCGCACTTGACACAGCGTGCTGCCGCCCTGCAGCAACGCTGTGCGTGACGGAAACCTTGACACCGGTGACACTGCCTGATGCCGGATTTCCGCCGCAAATCCTCGACGGTGACTCGGAGGCGGGCGACGTGCTGCACCTCCCGGATCTTGTTCCTGTGGTCCTAGGACGGCAACTCCACCATCACGAGGGGGATCGGGCGTCCTCCCTGCTTCATCCTAAAAACAGAGAGCATTAATACCTTGCGTTTTTAGCTCTGAGCTCACGTCGTCCTCGGATAGCTCTACGGGCACGCCGCGTATCACCACCTTAGCAAATCGCTCGCTCTTTGCCTGGTAGGTGTGATACGGAGTACCACACCTATCCATATACCTAATCAGCCTGTCTCGGTCCTGGAGTGAGGCAAGCTGAATCCGGATTCCGTCGCTGAAGGCCTTGGCCCTCGTGAAGGCGATCCTCTGTCGGCCCATTTCACGGGAGAACGCGATCCAGTTCTCCTTCTGACGAAGGATTACCTGAAGCACCTTATCCCTGGCGTCTTCTCTTGCTGCTTGCTCCATCGCCGCAGGGCTGTCCGTGTAGGGTTCGAGGGCCTCGAACCCGTTGTCGATAGGCGGCGACGTAGGCTGGCGAACCTTCGGCTTCTTCTGTGTCCTGAAGTCGTTATCGGTGGATCCCTGGCTCTGGTCTTGTTCTCGGATCGGTGCGGGTTGTGCGGCGGCGGACGTCGTCGGAGCCGTTAGTAGGACCACCGCTAACGGGGCGTGGTCTGTCGGCGGCGTCT
The DNA here is from genome assembly GCA_036346205.1 of Vesta saturnalis. Lineage (NCBI taxonomy): Eukaryota > Metazoa > Arthropoda > Insecta > Coleoptera > Lampyridae > Vesta > Vesta saturnalis. The sequence continues at coordinate 214,702 of JARFJB010002541.1, forward strand.
TCTTTGCTCTTCTCCTCTTCTGTCGCTGTGGAGATGGTGGGCGGCTAGGCATGGCGGATCCATACCAAATCGGCGCGTCGGTGCTAGGTGTCCCTCCGAGGTCGACCCAGATCCCGTCGTCGTCTTCACACAATCTGCGCGGCATCGTGATAACGACGCGGGCAGATTGTTATCTTGTTGAGAATATTAATTTAGTGTAAGCTAAATTATCGATGTGCTCGGAGAGCTAGGTAGAGGCTTACGTTTGAATGCTCAAACAGCTCTGATATTCGGCTAAAACTCCTAACACAGTAGCGCATCTCGCCGTCTTATAGAGAATCCGCGGTAGGCGGGGATGGCTTCTTTTCAGGGGTCTTCAGGCCAGGATTAGTGGAAAGTCCGGAGGGGACTCTGACGTAGAAACTTTCGATGTTTTTGAAATTAACGTCGGTGTGGATATAATATTCATTATTTGGTGATTTTTTTAACATTTTAATTAAACAGGATAATTAGCAAATAATTCAATCGAAAAAATTTTGTAAAGGACGAGGCTCTTTACAAAAGTATGCAGTTTCATTGGCTAAAACGACCCCATGTGATTAATAAACTATATCTCTAAAATATACGGTACCGATACTTCGCACTATGAGTACCAAACTATCGTATCTCCTAAACAGATCGTTCCTAGTAAAATGTATTTGAAGTTTTTAGCATAAATGTTTCCTCTTGGTTTCTAGGAACTACTCAGCATAACTTGCTTATAATTGAAATGGTACAATTTATGTGCAGATATTATTTAAATTAACAAAAAAATTGTCATTTAGGATAGTTTGGAATTAGACATATGATTTGGTTCCAGTTACTTAGGTGAGTACAGAAATATAAACCATGCATTATCTGTAATTAAAATTTAATCTATAAATAATGAAAATAAAATATTATGTTAAAAATCAAGTAACAGAAAGTAAAAAATTAAAATACATTCTTATCTATATTAAACATGAAGTAACAGAAAGAGATAAAATAAATCTAAAAAGTTTGGCTAACCAGAATCCACAACTGGGTTAGATTTACCTGCAATAGGTAAGTTTTCGTAGACAGTGTGATAGTCCTGTTTTATAAGGTTTTTATCACACAAGTAAATAGGACCATCGTATTTCTTCTTACTAATTCCAATAGGTGAAAAATAAGTCTTATTTAGGTCTATATCAGAAACACCGATGGCTGTATACTTTTGCCTTTGTCTGTGGTTGACCAATATTTCCTCCCACAACAATTGTCTGAATAAAAAATAACTTTTTAATCAGCAGAGTTGTTTTTTAAGTAATGCAGTAGAAAACTCCCTATCTCGTTAGCCCCTCTATTTGCCAATGTCTCGTTCCATTCATAACAGTATCCTAATTTATCAGGAATATTATAAATTGTGAAATTCATCGTTAATAACTTACTCTTGTAATGAAAATCAGAGACAAATCCACAAGGAGTGGGCAGCACCGCCTGCAAGTCATAAACTGCCACAACAATGTCTTGCCTTGATTTGGCCTCTGTACAAACTCTATTTTTTTCTGCACGTGAAAGTTTCTTGTTCCGCTCATAATTTTCCTTCTGTTTAGAAGAAGAATTGTTGTAAGCGGTGCATAGACTGCATTTGTTCATTTTAGGATTAAAGAATCCACTATTATATTCGTAATTAAAGATCTGTGCGTACTGAAATTATTTGGCGCCAAATTTTCCATCTTCGTTACATTTATCAGAATACAACCGGTACAACTGAGCTAAATTTAAACTACCCTCAAAATATTTTCGCTCTGTTTGAGCTCTTAGATAGTGGGATTCTACACATGGAATTGATTTGATATGCTGTCTAATGTAATTTTTGACACCATCATCTATCCTTTTTGTATTTTCATGTTTGCCCCATATCAGCTTATAGCATTCCCTCTTGACTGACCTTTTTTCTTGTCGTTCTTGTCATCTGATCGCTTATAGATAACGTATTGTGAAAAAACTTTTTGCAAACCCTGTACTTTTTGTTTTTTATGTTAAAGGAGTATTGATTATTATTAGATCTGTTGCTGTTTGGCTTACAGTAGCGATATTTTGGTTCCACCTTTGTCATATGCCTTATGAGAAACTCCCTTTGATGATTTATATCACCCAGATCCCAATAAGCATCTTTAATAGTCTGTCGCTCATCTTCAGATATTTTAGAAGTACATTTAAAAGTACAACTTTCATTGCAAGGAGGTTTTAGTTTCCTTTCATCTTTTTCCTTTCCTTTGCAGTTTACGTAAGCTTTTCCATGGTTTAGCCTACTTTTTTTAATATTTTTTCGCCAAGCCTCTGGATTGCGTTTTCTTTTTTTGGATTTACTTTTACAAACTTGATTTTTGTGAGAGTTTAGTAGTACATTATTATCAATATCTACATTTTGGGAGGAACAATGAAAATTTTCTTCTTCTTTATTAATATTTCTTTTTTCTTTCGCATATTTAATTATTGTCATCAGAATTATTACGCTCTTCATATATTACATCTTCGCATTGCTCACTTGATCTTGGTTTCGCGTTTATCCATACATTTTGTAAAATATTAATTTTTGCTTGAAGTTTTCACCAGTTATACTATAACTACAACCGGGTTGCGAAATATTATTATTATTTCTTATATAATTGTGCTCCCACACATGCTCTTCATTGGAGTATCAGTACAAACTTCAGGACTCCTTATTGGTATAGAACTTACCGCAAAAGAATGAAGATTTATGAAACTAGAGCTTTCATTCGTAATTTATTGCACATTTTGTAATATGGTGTATTCTTTTTTTTCTGAATCTGCCTCATATCATTGAGTTTCAGTCAACGCTCATATTCAGTCTAAAATAGTAAATTACCATGAAAAGTTTTTCATATTAAATAAATCAAGGACCACAAACCTCAATAACCAATTCTTCTCTGTCTGACAATTCATGTGATTTCACAATAAAAGCTTTATCGTCGATGTAAGTAGTTTCATTACATTGTTAGAACCGGATATTTCGTGAAGATCGCTCTAAAGTTGAATATACAAAATTATTGTAAGGTATGGAAATATTTAAAATATTTAAAAATATTGTCGTGTTGTGACGAGTTAGTCTTTGTCACTGTAAGCATGACTGTTATCAATATTACACCTGTTGATAATCGCCCGATTTTGGTTTTGTGCTAAATTGACTATCAATTTGCCCCATGAGAGCATTTTTCACTAACTTGTAAACAACACAGTTAAAGAAATCCACACTTTACTTAACCATAAAATGTGCAAGTACTGATTTACCGCCAAAGCTAAACTCACGTATTACGAAATAGGATAGTTCTGATCGTGCTTTAATAACGCAAGTTAGGATATGATGGTATTGTTCGAATTAAAATTTAAATTCCACTTAATATCGAAGTAACTTATATGTTTAAAAGAACAAAGTTATGTATTTTGAGTTACGACAGTATATCCCCAGGAAAAATAACACTTTTTGTATTGCAATTTTCAGGTTTTTGAGAAAAGTAATTATTTTGGATTATGATACTATGGCACTCATAGCGCGAATTAACTAATTATATAGTTACATGTGGCATAAATTGGTACTCCTCATTCCCATTTTATACTGTTATAGAAGTTTTCACGCCACCACAAAAAAAAACGTTACACCTCCAATTTTTTTCAAAAGTTGCAGTAATTTTTATTCACATTGACCGACTATCGATTATCAATACTGCAATTTACGCGTCAATACCGGAAAATTGTCCCATACCTTCAAGAGTCAAAATTACTTCTAAAAATCAATACCTTCGTCAAATGCTCAAATATTTATCATCTAATTTTTTCCAAACGATGTCGATTCGATCTATGCTGTACTGGCGACTCCCTAAAACTTATTATTTTGGAATACCCAACGCGGCCGGCTGAATTTAAAATAATAGCCTCAATTATAGTTAATCAAATTTTTAAATTGTAATTGTGCTGTATTTTTAAATTGTAGAAATCCATTGATATACAAATATTCCATTTCTAAACCAGTGCACCTCAAACTTTAAATTATTAATATCAAACGTACACCTATTCAGTAAATTGCAATTTGAAACCTCATGAATGAAAGCTGTACCACGTACTGACAACCTACTTTCTATAACACCATTGGAAAAAACGTAAAATAAACGTAATTACCGCGCATTTTTTATTGTTAGCCCTCGTTCGTGAGGGTGTTTTTGAATGTCATCAATATGGTTTAATATATAGTGCTTTAAAGGTCTTCGAAAGATCTAATTTTTTACACCTTAAATAGGGAGCTAGCTGGACCTGTGGTAGCACAGCCTGCTTAACATTCGGTCCCCATCACCCTAACTCCTTTCCTTCCGATCCTTTTCTGACCGCACCCGCATTCGGAGAGGGAATGAAACACGTCGCTTTCCTTTCCCTTTTTTACACCTTAAATGCCATAATTTGTGAAAACTTTCGAGAATTATATTAAATATCGAAACCAGTTGTGTATCAATACACACAGTTAATATTAAATTTAATAAAATTTATATGATTTATTAAATATAGTAAATATTAAACATAAATATTATTAGAACTCATATTAATTCTAAGTATGTTTTAGAGTTTGAAAATGCAGAGACACTGCTCATTTCCGAAGTTCATATGTTATTGGAACATCGTAAAGCGCAAAATGAATCTGCTGAAGATGAACAGGAATTTTCAGATGTGTTCATGAAAACCTTAACTTATACAGACCGTTTTAGGAAATTTAAGAACAAAGAAACTATTTCAGCAGTTCGAAAGTACTGTAATATGTGTCTCTGATTTTTTAAACATGTTTTTTTTTTAGTTTACTGATGCAAAAAAAGCTTCATAAGTTTGAGCTTGCTGCTTTAGCAAATTTATGCCCAGAAACAACCGAAGAAGCCAAGTCTTTGATACCATCACTTGAGGGACGTTTTGAGGATGAAGACTTACAAGCAGTTTTGGATGATATTCAAACAAAACGTAGTCTTCAATATTAATAACTTAAATTTCTTTACTTTCATTATGTTGTACTATTAAAAAGTTTTTCGCATATATATTTAATTTTGTTTTTAGTAATGAGTGAAACGTGTCAGTAAAATTTAACAGTGAATTAGAATTATTGTTTAAGGATATTGATTGGTAATAATTATTACAACAAAATCAGAAATCATTAGTAAAGGTTAAGCAACAAAGTTGTATTTCATGTCCATTGCAGAAAAATACAATATTGTTTCACCTCTGGTACAATATAAAGTTATTCATAAATCTTTGATTAATCTGATAAAGGTCTTCTTTAAAAAATTATACTGTATATTTATTTTATATTTCAATTTCAATTAAGTTATCAAACCTTTTTACTTTTGCTTAATCTGTGTAATACAGTGACCATGTAAAGTTGGGGAACTTCAATAAAAATTTTCTGTTCGTTTTTCCCTCGACTCGTCGATTTTGTTTTTTTATCTTTGTATGTTTTCCAATTATTTTGTGTTGTACAGGGCGACCTAAAAAACTAGGACTATGTTCAAAATTTTAAATAGGACACCTCTTGTATTACATTTTTAGATCCCTCTTAAAAATCGAGGTATATTTTATATGATATTTTTTAATGTTACTAATAGTCTTTTCTTACACTTACTGGTTGATATAACAAACTAAATCCATTGGATCTCACTGAAGTAAACCATTTTTAAGAAGAATAATAAGTTCAACAGAAAACAAATTGACAACACAACAATAACAATAATAAACATTAGATTTAACAACAATAATACTTTGATTTAACTGGAAGAATCCAAATTGACATTTAAAAAAGATTCACCATAGCATATTTGATTTTACATCAAGATGGGTAATAGATGAAAATAATGTAAAAATTCTTTCACTTTGTATCAAACCATTTAACCGGTGCAGCCTTAATAAGCATTTTAACCTTAAAAACCTTAATTATTTCACAAACCATTCGCGTTAGAAAAAATATTTGATATAAAATATTTCTAGATTTTTAAGAGGAATCTAAAATAAAGAATATAAAAAATATACAAGCGCGATTTTTAATGCAACGAGCAGGACAACTCTTATTGCTGTATCTCCAGACTTTACGTGTTTGTAGTGTAATATATTGAAGGGAAATTATGTTTCATTGCCGCTAGACAATAAAAATCTGATATTTCTCAGCACCTGAACATTTTAATTTGACAAAATGATCACGATCAGTGTACATGTGTAACACAACCACAAGAAATTGTAAAATCAAGGAGCGCCAAAGTTAAGATTTTGTGTATTTGGTGATGCACTGTAAAAACTTCATCGCTAAATTGTGTACACCTGCCTTTTACATTTCAAAAAGACAAACATGCCTTCACTTACAGTAAACATAGTGAAAGAAGGTTGACACAAAGTGTAAATTAAGAACAACTGCAAAAAATTTTGGTATAGATTAAATGACTAACAACATATCTACACTATTAAACATGACCAGAGAAGTCTGGAAATGAGAACCGCTGTTAACTTCAAAAAAACAAAAATATTTACTGATGACGAGGAAATTAGCTTGGCATAATATTATCCAACAGCATCCAATATGAATAGAGGCTTGTCTCAGAAAGAAAGCCCTGAAGGGGCATAGCTTTATGTAATTGAAATTGGACCATAGACACTTTATTTGTACTTTATTCAAAGATGACCATAATTTCTGTACAGCAAAGCGATATAATGAAATTTCTATATGTTGAAAACCTGGTAGGTCACTCTAACAAAATTCATCTACCTACCACACAAATAATGGATAAATCTGATAGTTTATTGTGTTAATCTAAATAACTTTGATTAATAAAATTTGTAGATATAAATTAAACACACTTTACTGTTAGGGTCCTTTATGTTTTTTGAAACTGTATGCTTAACAGGGTTAAACTAAGCATCTACACTCTTTATTCCTGAGTCGCGGCAAGGACACATTGAGCGTGAGTCTGTGTGCGTGCTCGTCATGTTCGTGCGTGCGTGTGTTCGCGCGTGTGTTCATGTATGTGTATTCGGGCACTTCTGTTTGGGCGTGTGTGTGCGTGCATGCGCGCGCGTGTGTGTGTGTGTATGTTCCTTTAAAACTATACTGTATATTTTATATTTAAATTTCAATTAAGTTATGAAACCTTATTACTTTCTCCTAACCTGTCTAATACAGTGTCTACGTTTTTCCCTCGGACCCGTTGAATTTGTTTTTTATCTTTGTATGTTTTACAATTATTTTCTGTTGTACAGGGTGACCTAGAAAACTAGGACTATGTTTAAAATTTTAAATAGGATATTTCTTTTAGAACCCTCTTAAAAATCTAGAAATATTTCATATATTTTTTAACGTTACTAATAGGCGTTTCTTACACTTACTGATTGATATAACAAAGTAAATTCTTTGAATCTCACTCAAGTAAATAATTTTTAACAAGAATAATGTGTTCAACGAAAAACAAATCAGCCAGGTACACAATGAAGAACAGCGACAATAACGATAGTAACATTTAGATTTAACAACAATAATACTTTGGCCTAGTTGGAAGAATCTAAACAAACATATTGTTAAAAATAAATTAAATAAAATAAGTTTGTGTTAATGTTACGGTCCGAAACCGGTTAATTATTTTTTTTAAACATTAAAACTTAGTGTCCACACTCACTATATCATCATTAGATTCTGTTATCGTCAATCAATTAATGTATTTTCACTAACCATCATTGAGCTACTATTTTTTCAACATCGATAGTTTTTCTACAGTTTTAACTTCGATAGAATATAGTTCGGAAATTGGCCGCAGGTAGGCAGGTAAAAACGAGTGATTTTTGCTTTAACAGCACCACAGTTGAGGGTGAAAAAAGGAATTAAATTTCGGTTAATTTAAGAAGCATCCCTGGTATTTGGGGATTAATTATGCTATAAATATAAATTATCCACAACCAGATTTATTGGTGATTCATTATTTTTACCTGCTCAACGAGCTATCGTTTTTAAGACAATTGATTCTCCCATTTTAATTATATAAAGCCGTAGCTCACCAACATATTTTCTACTTTTACATAATTGGAAATATCGTATAATTGATAGAATTGAAAATTGATTAGTAACCTTCAAAGATCTGTATTCAAACAGGTTTGTTTTAGAAGTAATTTCTTGCCGTTTAGTTATACTATATTTATAGATCGTCATGTTTGGGTTTGCGATTTCCTTTACTTATATTTCCACATAAGAAACATAAATTTATTACGAGGAACTTTGGTAATGCTGTCTCGGAAGATTCACCTGAGATAACCGACAGAATCCAGTCAGGAGACCTCTTGACCAAAACCGCACGGGTTGACCCTATGATAGCCACTCGCTTTCCGGTTATGTATAGTTTTACGTATCTTTAAAGTATTTTGATTATTATTGCCTTATGTGTATTTTGATGTTTCAATTGTATTAATTAGGATTTAATGCTTACTGAAAGGTGCCCACTGGTAGATTTTCATTTTTATTGCACACCTATATTAATGAGTTTGACAAAATAATAGATAGAAATTTAATACCGAGTAACCAGTCATATGGTTGAAATGTTACCTTACTTATCACTGGCCTAACTGTTCTATTGAGTTATAGAAGAGTATTTTTAGAGATCCATAACAGAAATTCAAATTACAAATGTTTCTTAATGTAATGAATTAATTATAACAAATAGCTGAATATTTCTTTTACTAAATAAGGGGGACTTTCCAATTTGATTAAATTAATGAGTTATTATGACTCGAGTATAAAACAAGTACTTGGTTAAATACTTCGGGGTCAGTTTTAAGAAAATTCAATCCTAAGTTTTGTGTTGTAACCCTTATTGGTAATTCCACCATTACAAATGCTGATTATGTCTTTAGTGTGTGCCAAAGAATACTTATGTTTAGGAAAATAAGGGAAACCTTATTTGAATTATTATTAGAATTAATAGTTTGAGCTTATTAAAATTGATTTACTTACTAATAAAAACAACTTATTTTATCGTCTTCAAGACGAGGCGCCCTCTCTTTTATTCTTTATTCTGTTAAATCCTTCCCCACGACTTGCCTCCGCAATACTAAGAGCTAGCCGAAGAGCCTTGTACCCTAGGTAGGTAGCATTAAGAGTGTGTAGTAATTCAACTTTTTTTATTTTATAAGCAACTAATGGGTCAATTTATTCCCTCGCTTTTTTTACGGAATTTGCTACCAGATTTTCTTACTGCTACCAAATATTCCTTTTAAATCGATTTTAATATTTTAAACACCGGGCAGGTTTCCTTCAAGATTACTATTACTAAACAAACATATTGTTAAAAATAAATTAAATAAAATAAGTTTGTGTTAAGAGTGTGTAGTATTTCATTTTTTTTTATTTTATAAGCAACTAATGGGTCAATTTATTCCCTCGCTTTTTTTACGGAATTTGCTACCAGATTTTCTTACTGCTACCAAATATTCCTTTTAAATCGATTTTAATATTTTAAACACCGGGCAGGTTTCCTTCAAGATTACTATTGAATTTATAATTTAGAATAATTTAACTAAAGTGTATCTGTAAAACCATTATAGGTAGGTGTGTGGTTTGTTACATAATAAAATTTAAAAAGTAAATGTTCTAATGGAATTGTCTTCAATTGATTATACTTTTTCTAAACTATGCTAATGATGACTACCCAAACTTGCCAATATTCCTTTTAATATATTGTGGGAAATAAAATCACAGAAATGACATTGTTGCAGCACATATTATCCAACACTGATTGCAAACACAAATGCGAAACAAGAAAATGGATTGTTCTTTTTGAAATATTGCGGAAAATGTTTTGTTATAAATGTAAACGATTCGTCATATTTGATTTTGTTTACAATATTATGAACAAAAACAACACTACTAAACTACATGAAAATATTTTTAAAACTTTCTGAGCAATTAAACAAAATTAATCACGTTTCCTTTGTTATAAACTGATATCAATCATTAGAGATATTTAAAATTTTTTGATCGGTATTTATAAAAAATTTCGTATACCAAAACTGTTTCTCGATATTTTGAGTCCCTTCAGGATTAAGTAAGCTTCTAATTTCTCTTATAGGTATTTGTAAAATTAAATTGAAGTTGAATCCATTTTATATATGCACAGAGATAAATTAAAATGCTTATTGTTTTGGTATTAAATCGTGCATTTTTATTTTATTTCTATACAAATTTAAAGGTTTGGATAACAATTACCATTATGACCTTCACTAAATGAGAATAGCTTCAAAAAATTACTTAAGTTGTCAAAATAAATTTATGAAGTACAAAAGTGCACAAATAAACTTGCCATTAATATGACACTGTGATAACCGTATTTAAAGCCAACTATGTAATCTAATTTTATTTTAGCAAAGAATAGCTGGATCTTTAATAAATTAAATATTAAACTGCTTTGAAGATGAGAATTCTCACTAACGGATGAAGGCTAACAATGAAAAAGGTCATAATAAAAGAACTTCTGCTGTAGCTGAGCATGCGTTAAATTAATTCGTGACATTTGATTCGATAATATGGAAATTTTATTAAGACAAACTCATGTTCGTTTATAACATGAAGCTATTGATATATTAAAATTTATCCCAGTAACTTCAATAGGCAATAAAAAAATTTTGATTAAATTTTATAATTAAAAAAAGGCAGAACGCTGCGTCTTCATGTGGTTTTAGTCTGTCTAGATTTTTTGCTGTATAATGGTGAACTCATATTAAACGTACATAGTGTGTTTTCAGTGTATAATTACAATAATTAATAACCGAAAACTGAATAAGATGGTGCAGCATCTAGGATCTTTATTACAAAAGTACCACAGCTTTGGTACAATTTCCCCTAAAAGTTTAGTACCAACTGGTTTTTGCTAAGAACACTGAATATACGGAGAGATCCTAAATAGATGTCCAGACGATATTATTTTCCACTCGAGATATCAAAACTTTAGCCCATACCATGAATTTAGCAGCTTAATCTTTCATATTTGACACTTATTTTAATGCGTTAAGGAATTGAGAGTTATTTTAGTTATTTTATTCGTTTATTTTCTTTATTATTATTGTTCAATTAGTCTTTCTTAAGACTCGTTATTTACAAAAACGTTTAAAACAAGTAAGTACAGCATACACAAAAAGTAACCATTTAACTTAAATGTAAACTATTTAGATTAAGTAATGGCTTACTCTGTGCAAGAAAACCAATTTATTTTGGAATCTTTTTTCAGCAGCGGAATGAAAATGGTGAATGGATTTATTCAGTTGCTTTGTGTATAATGGAAGTAGTGAATCATTTCCCTAATAATGAATTTGATTACGATAACTTAAGCAAACATATTCGCAAACTTATTGAACATTTTCGAACTACCAGGCAGTGTTGACAAGGGTAAATCATCTGGACGTAGATCTGTTTTAACTTAAAATGTTGCGGATGATGTACGTGTGCGCATAGATCGTAGTTCTAAAAAATCTTTACGGCAATTATCGCAACAAACAGGTACACACTTTTAATTATTATTTTGCTAGGACAGTAATTAATTATTTTATCATTTTAGGCTTAAGTTATGGAATGTGTCGAAGAGCACTTAAACAAAAGTTACATCCTATAAAAATCGGTGTTTATGTAGCCATGTCGAGAAGACGTATAGTTGGTCCAGTATTTTTTAATGAAACTGTTACAGTTGAACGTTACAGATTATTTTTAAATACAATAATAAATCAACTTCACGATGATGAATTAGCACGAGGGTATTATCAGCCTGATAATGCAACTGCAGCACGAACTCGTGTATATTTAGAGGAGTTCTATGATGACAGAATTATTAGTAGAAGCTTATGGGTCCCAGAATCGCCCGACTTAACGCCACTTGATTACTTTTTATTTGAGGACTTAAAAGATTTGCTATTCAAGATTGCTCTGCATACTGTAGATGATTTAAAAAATACAATTACCGCAGCGATTCAAAACATTACTCAAGACCAGTTACAAAATGTGTTTAACAATATGAAAAGACGAATAGACACTTTTGCTTAAATAATAATGGAGGTCATATATGTACAGGGTGTGGCGTGAAGAGTTTTGATTAAAAGTAATGGCGGATACAGTTATGTTAAACATCTGAAATTACGAAACTGTAGGTTTTGGGTGACGTTGAGTTCAAATATAATATTTTCCTGAATGTGGCACGTCCGGTTATACCGGAAGTAGACGTCAACTTTGTTATTTTAAATGGAACCTAATATTTTTTATTTTATTTTCGAATTCTACATGAAATTCTAGATAAAATTTGTGCACAATTTCCTATACCAAAAATGAAGTATTTTCGAGATATTTCAATTTTTTTGGACATTTTGAAAAAATCCTAGTCCACACTGAATAACGATATCTCCATTAATAAGGAAGCTAGTGACGTGAAATTGTAACCAATAAACAACAAGCGCTTGCCCGTTAACTACATATATCCATCTCATTCATATTTCATACAGGGTGTTTTAAACTTAGCCGCCAACATGCACAATTTAAATCATTTATAAGTTGCTTACTTTAAATAGAACTCCCTGTATTTTATTACATTTTCCGCTGTATTTTTTTAAGCCAATTCGTTTGGTATCAGTATTCCCTATACCTAAGTCCAACCACTTTTGAGATATTTCATTATCTTAGTTAAAACATAACAACACTTAATTATTTCAACATTAGTAAAGGGTAGGCCATGATTTTCATTATTTAAGGTGATATTTTGTTATTTTCATAAGTTATTAATTCTGAAAAGTTACCAATAGCCTGAAAGGATATCACTAAAAACGTTGACTAGGTATTTTGTATTAATTTAATTAGATAAGTTACAAACAAAAATAACTAAATGTAATATTAAACAAATAAAGTTTTATAATGTGTTCAAAATTAGCACCATCTACTTCTAAACATTTATGAATCCTTTTCATTAAGTTATGTCTTGTAATTCTGGAAATATGGTCGGGTGTTAGAGAATTAAAAGCAAGTAAGACTCTCTGCATCATATCTTCCTTTGTCGTAACAGGTTTGGAAAATACCTGATTTTTAATGTAACCGCAAATACCAAAATCTAGAGGAGCCAAATCAAGAGAGCGAGCTGGCCAACGAAACGGACCTTGATTGGCAATCCATCTATCATCAAACATGTCGTAAAGATGCTGAGCAACAGGCCCAAAGTTATGAGGAGGTGCTCCATCTTGCTGATACCAAACTGAAGCCGCCTCTCCATTTCTTAAAGTATGTAACGCCGCTCGTATGGCTTCTTCTAAAATGTGGAAATATCTTGTACCATTTAAATTTTCATCATAAAGTTTTAATGCTAAAATTTTATCGTCTTTTATTGCACAAAAAACATTAAAACTCCAACTATATTGGAAATAACGTTCTCTACTAACATGTGGATTTTCATTAGACCAAAAATGGGAATTATGTGATTAAATAATCTATTTTTGCTAAACTTTGCTTCATCACACCATATAACTTTTTTTATGAATTTTCATCCTCTTGGGTCTTCATTAAAAACCATTCACAGAATTCTACCCTTCGAGGAAGATCACCTAATTGTAAGTGTTACACCAAATGATATGAAAATGGTTTCCATTTGTGTTTTTTTTTAATGCGATGAATTATTCTAGTCGACAAAGTAAGATCTGTCTCACAATCTCTAATGGAGGCATTTGGAGAGGCCGTAAAATAACCCAAAACATTAATTTCGTTTATGTCACTGTCCACTAGTGGTTTATTTTTATTAATTTTTGACTTAAATTGACCAAACTGACGGCAGTTTTTTAGCAATCTTCTTACAATATCACCAATTGCATTCGGTCGATTTGGATATCTTTCTGCAAAAACACGGCAAGTCTGTTCAACAATTCTTTTACACTCGCGGTAAATAATAAGATTTAAAAAATCATCATTAGTAAATCCTACATTTGCCATTATTTACTATGAAATACAAACTGGTAAAGAACACTGTCAAAACAACATAAACAATTAACGTTCTAACTATCAAATCTTTGACAGCCATGGTCTACCCTTTACTAATGTTGAAATAATTAAGTGTTGTTATGTTTTAACTAAGATAATGAAATATCTCAAAAGTGGTTGGACTTAGGTATAGGGAATACTGATACCAAACGAATTGGCTTAAAAAAATACAGCGGAAAATATAATAAAATACAGGGTGTTCTATTTAAAGTAAGCATGAGATGGATATATGTACTTAACGGGCAAGCGCTTGTTGTTTATTGGTTACAATTTCACGTCACTAGCTTCCTTATTAATGGAGATATCGTTATTCAGTGTGGACTAGGATTTTTTCAAAATGTCTAAAAAAATTGAAATATCTCGAAAATACTTCATTTTTGGAATAAGACATTGTGCACAAATTTTATCTAGAATTTTATGTAGAATTCCAAAATAAAATAAAAAATATTAGGTTCGATTTAAAATAACAAAGTTGACGTCTACTTCCGGTATAACCGGAAGTGCCACATTCAGTACAATATTATATTTGAACTCAGCGTCATCCAAAACCTACAGCTTCGTAATTTCAGATTTTTAACATAACTGTATCCGCCAATACTTTTAATCAAAACTCTTCGCGCCACACCCTGTATAGTATATAATTTAGAATTAAAACAACAGTTTTCCAAATTGAAAAGCTTTTAATTCATTATAGTGTAACTGTTAATGTACATTTTATTATAATGTAACCTAAAATTGTAAGATAATTAATAAAACATTACAAATTATTATTATCGCCTTTATTTGTTTGTAATCTTGTACAATAAATTAAAGGAAACAATATTAATTTACTAATAAATATTAAAAACAATTTTAAATTATATAGGTCATTTAATTTGGCCAACTTTGATGTTAAAGTAAGTGGAAGTAAAGCTTGATTTCATAGACAGTGGAAAGTAATTTTGCTGGACATTACTGCTCTCACGGTAGTTTAATACACCCTTCGCCTGCCTTCATCATCTGGCTGTAGCGGGCCGTTCGCTACGATGCATCCGTGTGCATGACCGGCGTGAAGGGGTTAATAACCATTAATTATTTTTACAGAACCTAGAATTTTCATTATTAATTCTTTGACTAAGTAGTTCAGGCCCATTTTATCTTATTATAGTTATTTTGTGCTTAGAGGTTATTTTTGTTTATACTTTTCATATATCCTCAATAATTATATAAAAGTTAAAGATTACTAAAAATTGTATTTTTTTATTTTTCATTTAATCCTTCTCTGAGATGAAATATATTATAATGGTACAATTTCATCAATTGACTTAATACATACGGAAAACAAATCTACATGAATAAAATGCAAAGTATGAAAATCGTGATTCATTAGCTTTAGGGTTTAATACAGTAATTTCTATACTACCTGATTAAATTTATTATGCTTGTGCTTAGAAAGAAACTAACACCTGCAATAGAAATCACTGCTTACGAACGATTAATCAATTGATAAGTTTAAACGAATTAAAACGTGTATTTATTGTAAATGAGTAGGGCATTGTAATATTTATAAAAGATTAGAGAGTCTGTGTATTAAGGGTTTATATTATAAATAAATGTATTATAGTACATTACATAATGAGGATGGTAAGTAGCTTGTTATGCACGAGTGCATTTTGCGATCACAAGCGAACGAGTGTCGTAATATAAAAGAGTGCATAGTACGCATTACCACCCGAGTTGTATACTACCTTTTTCTACTCCTAAAGAGTATAAGAGGAGTTACCTATGTGTGATAGGCAACTACAACTTACTAGGGTTTTTTTTATTACCTTTGAACGTTTTATACACGTGCCTAATTTTGTAATGAACGATTCAATAAAAAATAAATTAGTGTATAAATATATTACAGAAGTTTATGGTGCATTTCAATTCCCAAATAAAATTAGATCTAAAATTCGAATTAAAATAAATAGAACTAGGGACACCTCTACTTTTGTTAGTTATCTTAAAATTAAACACATTAACCCTACTTTATTTATGGTTAATAATGATATGAACCTTTATTTTATTAACAGAGTTACTGTTCTAAAGTAATGTTAAACTTAAATAAAAGTATCTACGAACGTTTGAATTCAAGGAGGTACTGACTAAAAAACTATTAAAATGTTTGCAGTTTACAATAACGGATTATAATTTTTAACACTGAAGTAAATGGCATAGATTACGTGTGTGGGTTTTGATTTCTTTGACGAAGCTTCCTAATCATAAATTGTACTTTCAATAAATTCTATACTAAATTGTAATTGCAGTTGATCTGAGCCTTTATTAAACAGAAATGTTTTATGACCCACATGTCCTTTAAACGTCGGAGGATCATTAACTGCATCAATTAGCACATGTTGAATATGTCTACTTTCTTTCATAAATACTGAGACTGTGGTACCTAACTAATTTATGAAATTAAAAGTGCTCTACAACCCCCAAAATATTCACCCGGAGTTGTATGACGTCAAACCCCAATAACTTGCTTACTTCAAAAGGAATACCCTAATTTTTATACCGTTTTCGAATTTATCGTTTAATTTTAAGGCCAGTTTATGTAAGGTGTCCTATCTTTAAAATATATCGTTTCCGAATTATTCAGCAAAATTAAAAAAAAATTATTTAATTTTTATTTTCATCAAGTCAACCGGCTATATGTTGTCAATCCAAAAAACTGCAGAAACTTATTTTTAGACAAATTCATAACAGATTCTCAAACTGTTCCCCGTTTCGATCATTAGAAAAAAAGACCTATTTCTTTCTCGTAACACCTCAATGCTTACGCTATTTCTAAACGCCTGCGTTCTCTCATATCTTCTGCAGTAGCCGGAGCAGTTTGACATACAACGATTATTTCCCATAGAAAAAATCTAATTTTGTCTGGCGATTTACGTGACCCACGACCTATCCATCTATCTTCAAATTCTCGATTTAAGTAGTCTCTGAGATTTATCGCGAAGTGCGCAGGAGCACCGTTATGCTGTAGCCACATATTTTGCCTTAAAACAACAGGAATGTTCTGCAAAAATTGGGGCAAACCATTTTGCAAAAAATACAAATATTCCGCACCATTCACATGTCCGTTAAAGAAATGTGGCCCAACTATAAAATCGCCCATAATACCACCTCAAATATTTACAGTCAGCTGTAGTTGCGAATTAACTAATCTTACTAATTTTGGGGTTTCCGTTGGATAATAGTGAATATTATGACGGTTTGGACTACCACTCTGACTGAAAGTTGACTCGTCAGAGAATAATACATTTTGGAAAAAGTTAGATGTTATTCTTTCCATTTCCAACTCCCATTAGCAACATGTTCTCTCAATCTCCAAATCAGCACCCAACAGTCCTTGATGGAACGATATACTGTAGTATCTTTAAAATTTTACTAACGGTAGATCGGGGTATATCGGTTTCCTTGCATATCGTTGCTGAACTGGTAGAAGGCTCCTAAATTACAGACAACGAAACATTCAATAGATTTTCGGTCGTCCTCTTAGCCCTTTCACATTTTTCATAATTCACATTGCCTGTTCTAATAAACCTTTCTTTAAGTTTTTCTAAACTTCTAACCGAGGGTTGTCTTCTATCGGGATATTTTCGCGCATAATTTCTTTGAGTTAGAAAACAATTTTGATCAGCAGATCCCATATCGAATATCATTTCAACAAGTTCCGTCTTTCGAAATTCATCTGTATTTAGTTAACTACAAACGTTAATATGGGATAGGAATGAAATATGAAAAAACTACTCACCAAGTGGATAATAATGAACAACTTTAGAAACTATGTAAGATATTTAAAAAATATGTCTTTGGATTCAAAAAAATAAGAAATAACGAACGTGCAATCAATGTAATGCTACGTGTCACTTACAAACAACTATGATATTTGTGGTATTTCCGAAAAAAAAGACCGACAACAGGAATAAACAAACTTTTTTTGTTTCCATGTCAACATGTAACCGGTTGATTTGATCAATATTAATATTAAATTATTTTGAAATTTTGCCGAATAATTCGAAAACGGTAAATTTTGAAGATAGGACACTTTACATAAACTGACCATAAAATTTGACGATAAATCTGAAAACGGTATAAAAATTAGGGTATTAAATCTGAAATACGCTAGTTATTGAGGTTTGAAACTATGCAATTTCGGATGAATATTGCGAGGGTTGTAGAGGACTTTTTTTAAATTAAAATACGTCAAACGTAGCTTATTAGGTTTTCTTAGAGCCTCAGAATACCAATTCCGAAATTCTCAGTGGTTAGCGTACACACCGATTTTTGAGGAACCATTCAGCTGTCGAAATAATTCGAAAACAGTAAATTCTTACATAAATTAACATTAAAATTTGACGATATATCCGAATATGGCAAAAAAATTGGGAGGTTCTATTTTAAAACACAAAATATGTTACTACCACACTTTTATGACACACGCCATATATTTGAAAATAATTTTAAAATACGCACCTCTTAAACACCAACAACTATGATAGAAAACATTTCCTTCTAAAACTCATATTTACTGAGATATTACACTTTGACGCACGAATGAGAAATCCTGTATAAAGAATAACATAAATAATTAATGCATTCAAGTATGATTTGCTTATTTTCATCTTTTCAAGATAACTGAAGTCATAAGCTAAATCAACTTGTATCATTGCTACATATCCAAAGTTGTTTAATAATCTATTCACTAAATAACTCACTAAATCAAGTTCAATAAAAAGCACATAATGTGTTTCATCTAAAATTTAGTTTTAAAAAAGGTCATATGATACTTCATAAGTTTCTGTTTTCTATTTTAAAACACAATTGGCAAATTGTAGAAGCAGGCATTAGTTCACTAGCATTACTAATCCACTAGACGTAGAGGTGAATCAAGTAATTGTAGAGACCAACGGGTGTTTCCGATGTTATTTTATTATATTCTTCACTTTCCTTACATAAAATTACCATTTAACGTAGAGAGACATACTCTTACCATGTATTTGAAAGAGTTGTTAAATAACAAATATCAATATATGTTTACATAAAAGCAGATGGCCATGATAATACCTAAAGTTGAGGTGGAGTCATAAGGAACAAATCGGCTGGTACTCCCAATTAAGTGTTTTTACTACAACCATTGTTTATATGCTACAACTAATAGATAGATTATGCATGTACTAAATACTTTAAAACTACGTTAAAAAAGTTGAACCTCATACTAAAGAAAACATTGAGGTTAACTCAGTGAAACAAAACTGCATCAGTGCACGAAATAAAACATTTTGAATTTTCCTTAAACTGTTATCTAATATTGTTAAACTGCCTCAAAGATGACAAACCAGAACACTCTCTACGACGAAAGCTAACAATGAAATTTATCAGCCAAAAACACATTTAACAAAATTTAATCAAGTTATGATGTAAGTGTAAAGTTGTGAAAAACTTCAATTTGAAAATGATAGAAGCATTCACAAATATAAACATGACAACAAATGTAATAATCCAGTTAAATCTAACAAAGAGATATCTTTATCAATAATTGTAAGTTTTATTAACAATGAAAAGCACAATGCAGAACGTTCTTTGTAATTTTTAATTTTAATTTAATTTCAACTACTTATGTTAAATTATAGTGCTGTGGTTATTTAACATATAAATGGTAAAGCATTTGCTTCAAGGTCTAGGAAAAACACAGCAAAAAACCTAGACATAGGTATCAAAAGTTAAAATTAAAATCAAAATTAAGACGTATCATTATGCTTCTTTTTAATTATAAGATGCCAAAACCTATTTAAACGGAGATTTTCTTCTTGTCTATTAAAATTATTCGTGTGTTTATATATTTCAATAGCTTTACGTTGCAAACGAACATGATAATGAGTTTGTCTTGACAATATTTCCATATTGTCAAATTGAATGTAATGATTTAGGTCATTCAGAGCATGGTCAGCCACAGCAGACCTCTCTGGTTGACCCAATCTACAAAATCTCATAAGTTCTTTGCGTCTTGTATCAAAGCTACGTTTTGTGGTTCCGATGTATACTTTTCCACATGAACAAGATAACTTATACACTCTGGAAGATGACAAAGGGTTTGACACATCTTTAGTTGATCTTAAATGTTCTTTGATTTTTCTTGTAGGTTTAAAAATAGTCCTAATGCCATATTTAATTAGGATTTTTTCAATTCTATTTGTAACATTAGCTATAAAAGGAAGAAAAGCAGTACCAACATTAAGAACTGGTTTTTCTTTAAGGTTACGCCTAGAAGGTGTAATAACATTACACATACCTGTAAGTGAATATCCATTATCTTGTAAGGATTTTCTTAAATATTTATATTCATCATTCAAAAATACAAGGTCACAAATTCGTTTTGCTCGATCTACTAAAGATTTAATTACACTAATTTTTTGACGTGGATGGTGGTTGGATAATTTATGAAGGTATCTATCAGTGTGTGTCGGCTTTCTGTAAACCTTAAAAGATAGTGAATTATTATTTTTAGATATTAATATGTCAAGAAATGGTAAACTTCCATTAGTTTCTTTTTCCATGGTAAACTGAATACAAGGATGTATACCATTTATAAAAACCAAAAACTCATGCAGTGCTTCTTCTCCATGTCTCCAAATAACAAATGTGTCATCTACATATCTATACCAAACTGAAGGTTTTAGGGTGGGTGGGTGCGTGCGTGCGTGTGTGCGTGCGTGCGTGCGCGCGGGCGTGGGCGTGGGTGTGGGCGTGGGTGTGGATGTGCGTGTGGGTGTGCGTGTGCGTGTGTGTTACGGTGAAAGTAAAAATTCTGGTAAACGTGTACATTAACCGGTTAAAGCGCACATTACCCGACGTTATTGGTTCATGTACAAAATGTATAACTTTTGTAACTCTGAATGTACTTTTACCTTTCAAATCGGGAAATGTATGCATTTACCGTGGCAACTTGGTAAAATTAAACATTGCAAGTTCGGAAGGCCGCGTCCAGTTCGCTTGTGAGGTTGTGTATGCGTACTATATCTAACGATTGTCTCATCGCAGAGATTTTTTGAAATTTTTTGTGTCCAAAGTAGTTTAGATTAGGTAAACAAAACTACTGAACCTATCAGAATCGACGCCGGCTTACTTTTCGCTTACGGAATTACCTTATTTCTGTTGCAAAAATAACGTCGGTGTTAAAGTTGATAGGTTACAGTAACATTGTTTATCTAATCTAAACTAGCTTGGACACACTATGTTCACTTTTGAAACTACAGCTGGTAAATGTATACATTTACCGGTTAATGTGCAAATAAATGCTGAATATATTCTTTATAGTTACATTTATCACACAGAAGGGATATGTGTACATTTCCCGTTAAATGTGTACCAGGTGATTGAAATTGGACACTTTTGATAGGAGACACAAACTTCTAGAGGATATAGAAACAACCTAACCGACATGTTACGAGCTCAATTTTTGTGAGAAATTGAATTCGGAAAACCGCAAATCGATATCTTGAACGGTTTAAAGAAAAAGGGAGTATTTCATTTTTGTGCTTTTTTGACCCACTCCCGTAACTTGCTTATTTACGAATATTTGTTTCTGTAAAAACATCCTCAAGGCACTTTTTTGAAAGGAATCCTTGTGTTTTTCCTTATGGACCACCCTTTATATTTTACATATTCCTCTTCGAAATAAAATTATGATTAAAATGATGTGCACACGTGATATTTTGGTTCTGCCGATTCAGAGATGTTTGGTATTTTTTCATTTATATCTAGTATTCCTTGCCTAAAGACAATGAAAACATCCCTTATCGGTACCCTAATTAGTAAACCTAGTAACTCCATTTTTACCTCAAATTGAGATTTTGGCGCCATATATTAGAACATTAATACATCTATAATAAAATACTTATCTTTTTTGGGGTTTTTCATATTAATCCATCTACCTTCTGACCAAGTGTCATAACCTCCTATTACAGTTTACTAGGTTAACTAACTCTAAAAGAAAACCACGTAACACCAAAACATTTCATGGAACCGGAAAACCTCGTATCTTCGACAGAAAATTTAGAAAGAAAACTCCCAGGGTATGTTTTGGTGACAAAGGAGAACCTCGTATCTCCATAAACAAGTGAGGTTAGAAACGAAAAATATGTGCATCGTGCAACGTGTTTTGTGTTTGTGATTTTATTTGAAAACTGTTTTTTGGTGGTTTCTTAGATAAATTAATAAGAGAGAAGCAGGGTAATACCTTTTATTATAAAGCAATAAAGTGTTAGAACGTTTTTGATTTTTTTTCAGGTAGAAAGTTTAACAAAACTTTTATATGAGGTGATAGAAATCTTTATTGATTGTCAATGGTTAGAGTTGGCAAATACTGATATAAAACGAAACATTTTTACTGTGCTTGAAGAAAACAAAAAGTTGCTTAAAAATTGATTCATATTCAGGTGAACATGCTATACAGTGTGTTACTCTATCTTTAAGAAATCGTGATGAGGTATCCATTCATTGTAACAGCATTTTTTCTCCTATTTCTGCAGATGTCTCGTGCCCGAAAAATCCTAGAAATGGCCGTGAAAAAGTCCCTTCTATTTCTGAATATTCCAGAACTTAGTGATATGGAACATTCCACAGTTTGGCAGCAAACTGAAAACCTGCTAATTCATTACTATTCTGACGAAGGAAATATCACAGAAAGTGTCCAATAAATAGACGAAGAAGGAGGTGAACAATCGAAGACATTGAGGAAGAAGATACAACAGCGTTTATTGTTGAGAAAAGTATCATTGAGCCATTACAAGCTGAATATCCAGATAATAATCCTATACAACACATTGAAAGAGATGACCTGAGAGAGAATACTGTAGGTGAAGGTACTCTAGCGGTTTGTTCGTTAATCAAACTTTACTTTTTAATACATCAACGAATAGCGCAAGAAAAGACTTTTCCAGCGAAATATTACTTTTTAAGATTCGATGACTGGTTCCGAAGATAATTACGTGTTTGTCTGACAACTTTCGCAGCTCCCCCTACGAAAACCTGTGAAGTTAGAGAAAAACTTCTTATACAAAAAATGGGCAAAATTGTCCCAAAAATACAACTACGATATTTACAATATACCTTTTCCTTAAGTTTCTGTTACTTGTTAGACATTTTTTAATTTACTACAGCAGTTACGCCACCTAGCGGTCTATTTACAAACTTTAAAATTATTTCCAGCATTTTCTCTTGGACACATTTACTGAAGAATTTTTTTCTTGGAAGTCGTAACAAGCGGTTTCTGGGATATAGCTGGCGTCCTTCCTTAATGACTCACCCGGTACACACGCACCGTAAGGGAGGTAACTCCGTTGGTGACTAAAATTTGTTGATACAGTTTCGTGTGAACGCGCGATGTTAAAAAAAATATGACGCAATAGGAGAGATGATGTAATTGCAAAGGGGAAATGGGTATCCGTGTTTTTTTGCGATTAATTAGGAAATCTATATTTGGTGGTCTTGGAGTAAAGTCCGATACCGGACCTGGGGAAAGCGAACCTTACGTGAGAGTGGTTTGATTGCCCTAGCACCAGTTGGCGGATATTTTAGTGGTTCAACTCCCCATAATACCGATTTATCGTACCTTTGGGTCAGTAACGAGTTTTATAAAAGGGATTGTGTTTTTTCCCAAGTGCACCCTATTATTGAATTAACCAACTCTTTTTTGCGGATGGACATTACCGAGTAATAATTGTGAAAGCACACCCATCTTCGCGTTCAATAACAGCCAGCTTTGACAGACAAGGACTCACAACGTCGTCAATCAGCTACTTAAAGAACGTAACGGCAGTGACATTGCTATTGGGAATTGCCATTATTTCTGCCGATTAAGAGTTTCGGACCAAAATATCACCGAGGAGGTACCGCCTATGTCCAGGTGCTTTTCGCTGTACACGGATGGAGAAAGTTAAATATATCCAGAAGGTAACTTATTGTTTCTTTATTGTTTTTGTGTTTATTATGTAATTGACATTAATTCACCCAATTCTACCTGGTTTTACTTTGAATGTTTTTGTTTTATTTTAACGAGCTACTTTCATCTGCACAATTAACGCTTTATGATTGGTTATGGGTATGCACTGCAGATGGATTGATATGAAATCTCATGTTGTAAATTTGTAACTTTGGAAGGACCAGCAGTGATTTCGTAATTGTTTGAGATTTAATAAGTAATTATATACTGGAGGTTTAAAATTATAATAGAAAGCAACCTTGCAACGATTTTAGAGTGTTTTAACTGCGTTATTTACTTTTGTGTTTATTTATCTTTTGAGCAAAATTGATGTTAGAACTTTGGTAAGTAAGTAGTTTTTTTTTTGATATCTTATCTTTATATAATTAGTTGAAATATTCAGTATGATTTTTGCGTACTACACTGACCCCAACAGCTGATTTGCTTATACGTTCCAGTATTATTTCAAGGTGTGTGATTATTTCAAAGGTTTGTTTGACAGCTAGAGTTCCCGGACCACCACTAACGTGCATCTGAGGTTCAGCCCGAGTTTAGATAAGTGAGTATTTGTCTGTTTGTCTGATTTATCTCCGTGTGCTCGGGAGTATTCTTACCGATTTTGTTTTAATAACAGTCTAGCGCCCTTTACACGACTTTATCCTTATTGTGTGACATCCCTATTGGTGAATTTTGGTAATACGATAATTCACCCTAACTCTTTAAATTACGAAACACCTTCACGGCCCTACAACCCTCAGAGCTAGCTGGCAAACCATTAATTATCTGTTACCTTCCGTGTTAATCCTATTTTCGCCTGTAACAATCTTTTATTGCATAAGAAGGAATTTGGTCTAAACCTGCAGTACTTTTATGTGTTAACTTACTGATCGCTTTTAAGATATCAGCTGTAGTGATTGTTGATATATTTATGCCTTGATTGGTATTCAATTTTAAAGCAGAATCATAGTTATCAGGAAGTACAGCCTCAGCATAAGCAGATTCAGAAAATAGCTTAAAAGATCCACAATGTTATTTGCATCAAAAAATAGATTTCCATCATTATCTAAACCCCAGATACTTTGGTATTTGTGAATCTGCGGGGTAAGTAATAAGAGGGGTAAATGTGATTTTATGCGACCGCGATAAGTCTAACATTGTAAAGCGATTATATTCGTGTAACATAAGTGTTTAGTGCTTAACTGTCTATAGCTCAGTGATTTTTAGTGATGATGAACTTGCGGGGTAAGAAGAGTTAATGAGATTTTCTTTAACTAAAGAAATGTCTAGACCCTAGTGATTTTTGGTGGTGGTGCTGGAGCAGCGGTTTAAGAAGTAATAAGGTTGTATTTTATTTCTTTCGTTCGCAATAAATCGAAAACGCATTCGAATTTGATATAAACATTCTATTGAATCGACTCAAATAACAAAAGATGGGAAAGTTGTTTGAATCCCTATACTATTGAGTTATTGTTATACTAATGTTCAATTCTAATGTTATGCATATAATATTCACTATTAATTATCTACAATTGTACATATCGTTTTATTTCTGTGGAATCCGCTTTTGAAAACATTATTTATTGTTCCAACAAAATGTTTCAAAAAATACTAAAACCAGGCCAAGTTAGTGTAAATTCGCAAAGAACGGACTTACGATTTAGATGGTAATAAAAGATCTCTAGAACAAAGAGCTTACACTGGTTTTCGAATGCAGAGTTGTGAATCTGTGGAACAAGAATAGATAGAGTAGCATATTTTATAATGTTACAACACAGTTATTGGATAAAATTCTTACATATAATTTTGTAACTTTGTAAATTCTTTTTGCCTACCCTTAAAAGTACTTATTTCCTATAAGCACTTTTAAGGGTAGGCAAAAAGAATCGCATATTAGATTCTATTATACCTGCTAATTTATATAAATATATAATTTATAAGTAGTATTTAAAAAATAACATGTGACCAAGGTTAACAATTTCTTAAGAAATCTTGATAATGTTGAAACGATGTTACGTCGGCATAAATCGACTAACCTGCTGCTTACCACACAAACTTCTACAGAGCACTCTTCATTAGTCGATGGTGATAGGTTTTTATCTATTAATCTTACTATGTCGATTTTTGATAACGTTACGGTGGGCCCTCCTGTTGAAGTAGCAGCCTTGATAAAAGCTTTTAATGAAGATACTTTCAGAAATAAAGTCAATTTAAGTATGGGTGGTAAGTTTTTAACAGTAATTTTCCTTTACTAGAAAGTTTGGTGTTTAATTTAACAATGTGAACTAAATTTATTCATTAATTTTAATTTATAATTAAAACGGGTTTATTGAAAAAGTCAATAGAACTAATAAATTCTTCTAAATCAGGTTGTGGTTGATTATTATAATTTATATCCGTAAAATGAAATATGTCAATGAAAGTGAATATTTGGAATAATGAGTACTTAACTTTTTTAAATATCTGCTCTTGGGCTGAAAAAAAAATGAACAGTAAATCGTGAGTGTAAGTTCCAATGCAAATCCTTCCCGCGAATCACGCAAGTAATGCTTTTATGAAAAAATCAATTTCGAGATTTCTACGCTTTTACACGTCTTCAGCATAGTGTCTGTTTGTGCGTGTGTCTGTAGCGACCATTGAGTTGCTATAGGTGGAGAGATGACATATCATTTCAGCCATATTGGTATGGCATTCCCGACAAGTTGTGTCAGTAAACGCCAGTCAATCGTTAAATTCGTTATATTTATTAAATATTTGGTGTGAAACAACATACGACCTTCCAAGCCACACAGTGGAAATTAAAAGAAATGAAATAATAATAATTTTTTTTGATAATTATGTTACAACGTTTTTAATACGTTCATAACGAAAATAGGAAACATTGGGAACTAGATAATAACTTAAAAAAATTCAAGACCGTATGCTTTATAAAATATCGATCATACAATTTAAGCCTTTTCAATAATATTTAATTAATTTTTAGACTTAGTTTGGTTTATATTAAGAAGCTTTATAAAGGAAGGTTATATCAAATTAAATTTTCTTTAAAAAATATATCTACATACTTTCTTATAAGATAGTTATTGAAAATAACACTTAAATTCTACTTTGGAATTTTTTACCGTTAGTTTAAGAAATATTTGAAAAAAAAGCTGCCATTAATAAACCACCCCTCACCCCAATTTCTCTCAAAATCTAAATAACTCCAGAAAAAATAAAAAGCTTAGATACGAAATTTTAAATACGTAAGTATTGTCGTTCTGGAGTTATCGTGGATATTAACATACACTCTCACACACACGTATATACTATATATATATATATATATATATATATATATATATATATATATATATATATATATATATATATATATATATATATATATATATATATCACTACACACACTCACACACACACTACACACACACACACACACACACACACACACACACACACACACACACACACACACACACACACACACACACACACACACACACACACACACACACACACACACACACACACACACACACACACACACACACACACACACACACACACACACACACACACACACACACACACACACACACACACACACACACACACACACACACACACACACACACACAACACACACACAACACACACATCACACACCACACACAACACACACACACATGCACATCACACACACACACACACACACCACACACACACACACACACACACACACACACACACACACACACACACACACACACACACACACACACACACACACACACACACACACACACACACACACACACACACACAGCACACACACACACACACACACACACAACACAACACACACACACACACACCACACACGCACACACGCACACACGCACGCACGCACCACCACACCACACACCACACAACACAACACAATACACACACCACACCACAGCACACACACACACACATGCACAGTCACCACCACCACACACACACACACACACGCACACACACACACCCACACGCACACGCACACGCAAACACGCAAACACGCAAACACGCAAACACGCAAACACGCACACGCACACGCGCACACGCACACACGCACAGCGCACGCGCGCACACACCACGCACGCACCGCACGCGCACACCACACCAACAGCACACGCACACACACACACACACACTATAGTATATATATGATATATATATATATATATATAGTATATATATATATATATACACCATCAGCACGAACACACACACATCACACACACACACACACACACACACACACACACACACACACACACACATACACATAACACTTGCTTCAGTGAAGGTGTTAGTCATATTGGAACGATCTTCTAAGAGATAGGGAAAGATATTTTTCACATTCTATGGTAAAAGTTGGGAAAGAGAAGTTTTGTACTTTTTTTTATATTGTAATCCGCCTATTAAAGCTATTTTTATTGTATCCTTTCTGTTGCTTTTAAACAAATGTCAGATTATTACATTTGAAATGTCTAGTTTTTATTTACGTTAATGTTATGTAGTTTATCGCACAAATGAATCAAAAGAATGGGTATTACCGGTTGTCCGAAAAGTGGAAAAAATATTAGCAGATGATGAAACACGTACTAAAGATTATTTAATAGCGCTTGGACTTGAGGAATTTACTAAAGCTTGTACATCTATGTTGTTAGGGAAGAACAGTATTGCTATTGTTGAGAACAGGGTAATCCATAGCTTATTTTTCTGAATAGGTTTCTTAAAATAATTTTATTTGCTTAAAGGCCTTTGGTGTGCAATGTTTATCTGGAACTGGATCATTGCGCGTGGGAGCAGAATTTTGTGCAAGAATTCTCGATAGGAAGATATTTTATTACTCTTCACCAGCGTGGGGTTATTATAATTATAGGAAACTAGAAATTAATTATTTATAGTTTTTTTTTGCAGACAATCATCATTTAGTATTTCAAAATGCTGGCTTTGATGAAGGGCGCCAATATCGTTACTGGTCTTATTCAACTAACAGTATTGACTTTGAGGGACTGATCGAGGACTTAAGTAATGCACCTAAAAATTCAGTAATTATTTTACAAGCATGTGCACATAATCCTACGGGTATGGATCCTTCGCATGAACAATGGGAGCAAATAGCAGATGTTATCGAAGAAAAGGATTACTTCCATTCTTTGATTCAGCATACCAAGGATTTGCATCAGGGGATTTAGAAAAAGATTCATGGGCAGTACGGTATTTTGTAAAACGAGGATTTGAACTTTTTTGTGCACAATCGTTTGCAAAAAATTTTGGGTTGTATAGTAATCCCTGAATCACTGAAAAATATTGAATTTATAAATTCTTTTCTGTAGATGAACGAGTTGGAAATTTAGTGTGTGTTCTAAAAAGTGCTGAACATTCTGTAGCCGTCAAAACACAATTTACTCTGCTTATACGAGGGATGTACTCAAATCCTCCTTGTCATGGGGCAAGCATTGTGGCATATGTTTTGAATACTCCTGAGTTATATAATGAATGGTAATAATTATTTACGGTTTGCAGCAAAAATTATTACAGAATTTTCAGGAAAAAACAAATTTGCGCAATGTCGCAACGTATTTGTAATATGAGGAGAGTATTACGAAATGCTTTAGAACAAATTGGCGCTTCTGGTGATTGGAGTCATATTACAAAGCAAATTGGAATGTTTTCATACCTAGGGATAAATGGTACTAAATTTATTTTTGATTGAAATTATATTCTATACCTGTTCACTTTTTTTAGAACAACAAGTGGAACAGTTAATCAAAAAGCATCACATTTATTTATGTAAGTCTGGACGTATCAGCATGTCTGGCATAACAACATCTAACGTGGACTACGTGGCACAAGCTATTAAAAAAACTATGGACAATGTTAAATAAGTTTTCACTAAGAATATGCTCAAATAAACAAAACTTGTTCTATTTTTATTTATTGGCCATCCTGTAAATATGAATACTTGTGGTCTTGCCTGTAATTATTATTAACAACACACATACGCACGCACGCAGGCACACACACGCACGCAAATACACACCCAGATATAGACACAGGCACATGCACAGACACAGACACAGGCGAAGAAACAGACACAGAACCAGACACAGACCGCCCCCCCACACACAGACACAAAGACACAGACACAGACATATACATAGACATAGACATAGACATAGACATAGACATAGACATGGACATAGATATAGACATAGGCATAGACATAGACATCGACGCAGACGTAGACGTAGACGTAGACATAGACGTAGACATAGGCGTAGACATAGACATAGACAAAGACATAGACATAGACATATACATAGACATATACATAGACATATACATAGACATACACATAGCCATAGACGTAGACATAGAAATAGACGTAGACATAGACATAGACAGACATAGACATTGACATTGCCATAGACATAGACATACACATAGATACAGACATAGAAATAGACATAGACATAGACAGGGACATAGACATAGACGTAGACACAGACACACATACATACGCACTCACCCACACGCACAATGAGGAATGAGTTGTACTTAAAACTAGTAGTGCTGTTACCCTCAAATATTGAGAATTATTTCATTGTAAACATGTGCGGAATAAGTTTAAACAAATTTGGATTTACATTAAATAATTCAGTATGTAGTTCTACCGATAAAGTACGCAGTAAAGTTTTTTTGGGTGCAGCAACAAGATATAATTGATGTGGGTGCGATATAATTTTTAAATTTGCAACAACCTGTCGATCAGGTTCGGTTTACTGAAGACTGTACATAGACACAGACACAAGCACACACATACACACACAACACCCCCCACCCACACATAGACTCACACACACACACACAACAACACACACACACACACACACACACACACACACACACACTACACACACTCACACAACACACAAACACCACAAACGCACACGCCTACGCACACACGCTCACGCACACCGGTCACACGCACGCAGACACACACACACACACACACACACATATATATATATATATATATATATATATATATATATATTTGTAATGAGGAATGTCGGATTTCCTTTATTGGTGTCAGTAAGTTTGGTATACCTAGACATTTTCAAAACGTAAGCAATTCGGATGTTTTAACTAGGTAATTATAAGATTTGTTTTTACGCAGCTAGATGGACCAACGTTTGTACCTCGTTTACAACCCCCTTTTAGTAGCCTACTATGTTTGGACTATTGTTTTTTGTCTAAAGTGATGCCATGATTTTTTATATCATGTGGGTTGAAACTGATGTCGTCCATTGTAGTAATAAACGACTAAATAGTTTAGTAAACTGTCCGCAAGTGTGTTATGAAGTGCAGTTTTCGGTGTAATAGGAGGAAAAAAGGTTTTGGACTAATTAACACATTAATAAATGAATTACCCGTGGAGATATTAACCAATTGGACGAGGCGTGTAAAGAACACAATTTAAGACATCGCCCTATAGCAGATAAGACATTATAGAAAAAACTTGGAATAAGATTCGTTTCTCAAACAAAAGAGCAGCTGCATTAACCATAGCCGGTGTAGTAAAATGGAAAAGGACAATGAAAATGAGAAGAAAATCACTACGAAGGAAACGTTCTCAGAGAAGTAAACCAATTTCGTTTAACAAAGCAGTCCTTCTAGCGCGACGTCTTGTTGGTGGTAAACTTCGATCATCTTTAAAATCCACGATACAACAAGCTTTAAACGTTCTAAAACATAAAAAGTATTGACACCCAAGAACAGATTATTAACAATACCAAAACATGAGGGGTTCATACCTCTCATTCCTTTATTTGCAGCATTAGTAGCATTAGGTTCTTTGGGTCAAAGAAGAAATCAAACGTCACAATCCAGCAATGGAACGAGCCGCCGTAGGAAGAAGCTTATATATATAAAACCACATAAGTGATATTTAGGCTTATATTTATAACCCTATTCAAAAAACTCCCACTGAAGCTACCACGTCACGCCTTAAGTAATGTTGAGATATCAACATTTGTTGAGAAATTAAACATTTCATATTTTAGTGATTGGGACATATTTATCTACATCCAAAAATCAACGGTTTTCGAGATGTTTGAGATTTTGTAGTAATTCCTTATTTTCGTTCAGTTTCAGCCGATTCTGTAGGAATTGATCCTTTTAAATAGTAATTTTAGTCTAGTTTTCAATAGTGGAATATGTATATCACTTAAAAAATGCAAAAGTATGCGTATAAGAAAAAATTGTAGAGATTTAAAATCAAAATGTGAAAGAAACCAAAATCGATTTCAAAATTTCTATTCCTTATAACTTTTAAGCCATTCCCGATATGTAGTGCTAAAATAGTCTAAAAAAATAGCTCAATGTTTTAATTCTCCGATAAAACCATTTTTGTGAAAATTGCGTTCGATAGTTCCACCAGAAATAGATTTTCAACCGCGCTACCACTCGTAAAGAAGCCTTGGTTCAATAGAACTGAGAGTGTTATTCAATAATTTTACAAAATGACCGCTACCGTCAATTATACAAACTCGAGCTCTCTTTCTTATTTCTTCACAGGTAATTTTTCTTTCAAAATCATTCTCCTTTCTTCTCGCTCCTTCTCGTATCCTTTCTATTAACTGCTCACGAGTACGAATTTCTGTCGCATACACCAATTCCTTCAGTCTTCCCTATATGTGAAAATCTATAGGCGTTAAAGCCGGACTTCTAGCTGGCTACGCAATAGGTTCTTGCCTACGTATCTACCGGTTTGGAAACCATTCATTCAACAACGCAGAAACATTCAGACAATAATGTGCTGGACAGCCGTCGTGTTGGAAAATTACGCGTTGTCTATCAATGATTGGTGTATCATCCAAAAATTCTTCCATGTGGTTTCTGAGAAATGCTTTATATCCTTCCCCTGTCAAATTATGAATTTATTACTTATTGTGCCCATCCTAACATTCACACTAAATTTCCTTTGGAAAGATGTTCTTTTTTTTTAAATGTGGATTTATATCAGACCATGATGTAAATTATGTAAGTTAGCGATATCTTCTCTATCGAATCTCGCTTCGTCTGTCCATAAAATTCCAGATAAAAATCTAGCATCCTCCGTGTCAGCATTTAAGATAAAATAACAATATTGTAGTCTCCTGGCAAAATCGTTCTCTTCTAACCTATGAACGCAACAAACCTCTTCAACTGTCAAAGAGCGCCAAGACCGAATTCTGCGCTTCCATACCGCTCAAGCGTGTATTGGGGTTTGCAGAGGGTTATACGAAGCCTTAAGTCAAGACCGGTATTCGTTCGCTCCAAGGCCGACGTGGACTGCTACAGATATGCGGGCCACATGACAACAGTACACATAGTAACTATTACCATGTAAGTTAATACAATATCCTGTTAACAAATTATATACATTTTAAGTTTCTATCGAATGGAATTCATAACCTCCGTAGCTCAGTTGATAGAGTACTCGTCTAGACAATGAAAGGACAGGTTCGAATACCATTCAGGAGAATCCTTTTATGTATATGAAATTTTCAATTCCATATGCATAAAGAATCATGAATGCTAATGCATTAAACTGTCGTAGGATTACTATATATATATATATATATATATATATATATATATATATATATATATATATATATATATATATATATATACAGCTTGTCCCGGATCGACTTTAAAAGAGGAAAATTCTCTTATTTTTGATATCTCAGAAAATTTCATTCTTGATGATTTGCCCTGCTTGTTTTCAAACCCCGAAACACAAATTACTTTCTATTTTACTCGTACGGTTCTCGAGATATCATTTTTCTTGAAAAATTGTTTTTCCTAATTTTTAGAAGTAACTTTAGTAGGCGGATTTCATTGAAAAACACCACTGACAGAAATTGTCAAATGTGATAATTCTGTTGAACTGCAAATTAATTCATGCTAATTTGAATTGTATGCTATAATGTTGACTTTACAACAAAGAATTTATCTAATTCAATGTTACGGAACTGGGGAAGAGTGCTACCGAGTTGTTATCAGAAAATTCAACCAAAAATACTCGGAGGTTGCCATTTCGAATGCCGGAGCAAAAAACTTGGGAACTAAATTCCTTCAAACAGGCTCGGTTTTAAACTTAAAGAAGCCAAAGGAGTTGTTCAATGAAGAAGATGCTGCTACTGTTCTCGCCGTTCATTCCGAAACAGAAGTTCCAAGGTTGTCTTTAAGAAGGAGGGCACTACGAATTGGGATAGATAAATCTCATTTACAAAGAATCTTCAAGGAGAACAAAATTTTACCACTTAAGCCGCAATTTAGGCAAACTTTAGAGAACGGTGATGAAGCCAAACGTCTGGATTTTTGTTTGGAAATGGGCAATAGAGTTTTGGAAGATTCAAATTTTCGTAAACGAATAATGTTCTCCGATGAATCGACCTTTTCAACTAACGGAGTCGTTTCCTCCCAACATTGCCGTTACTGGAGTAGGACGAATCCAAACTTCCGAATTGTTAGTCGCAGACAATGTTTGTAAAAAGTTAATGTGTGGTGTGCGGTTTCGTACCATGGAATTATTGGCTCATATTTTTTTGATCAAAATTGAAACCGTTATTCATATTTGGAAATGTTGCAAAATTTTTTAACTGATAATCCGGATGAATTGCCATTGAACTACCAAATTGAAATGTTCTTCCAGCACGATGAGTGCCCTGCTCATTATGCCGGTACTGTTCGCCAGTGGCTCAATACAGAGTTCCATGATAACTGGATAGGAAGAGATGGTCGCATTTTATGGCCGCCGAGAAGTCCTGATCTCACAATAATGGACTTTTATCTGTGGGGTCGTTTAAAACAAATTGTGTACAGTGAGCCATTAGACAATGATGAAGAGCAATTGAAAAATAGAATACGGAATGCTGTCCAGTCCCTTTCAATCGAAGAAATAAGGCGCAGTTTTAATGAATTCAGAGCTCGCATTGAAATCTGTGCGGAAAAAGGAGGAGCATTATTCGAATAGAAAATTAATAGTTCAGTTTTTTGAGAATTTGATTTTATTTTACCATCAATTGTTAAATTTATTAATTAAAACTTGTGATACCAATTTGATTTTTCCTTTGAAACAAATCAATTTACTTAAAAAAATTACTGAAAACTCGAATTTTTCAAGAAAAATGATATTATCTCGAGAACTGTTAGAGTTAAATAGCAAGTAATTTGTATTTCGGGGGTTTGAAAACAAGCAGGGCAAATCAGCAAGAATGAAATTTTCTGAGAAATCAAAAATAAGAGAATTTTCCCTCTTTTAAGGTCGATCCGGAGACATACTATATATATATATATATATATATATATATATATATATATATATATATATATATATATATATATATATATATATATATATTTATATTTATATATTGAGATGTTCAGAAAGGAGTAAGACAAGGATCGGACAGTTTAAATAGTAATTTCTTTATAAAAAGGGGTGATTTCAAGCTAAAATACATGTGCGAGACATTGATTTGATAGAATTTGCTTCACGATGGGTTTAAAGTGGATTTGTTTTGGACAAAATAATCTGAATAATATTTATACAATTTGATTTCATTATAAAAAGCATTGTGCTACCAACAAAAATGTCAGGAATGTTAAATAAACTTATTTTCGTAAAGTCCATTTAGTATTTTCCTTTATTTCATAAAAGTCAATTTTTCGAGAGTATTTTGGCATGTGAATATTTTACAGGTGTTTAAACACAAATTGTAAAGTTAGAATTATATTAGGGATATTGTGTAATTAGTTTTAGAATGCAGGAAATGAGATAAATTCATGAAAGGGTTATAATATGGACTTATTAGGATTATTTCTCACATATTTTTGGATGCGATTGTATGACAAACTTAGTGATACAATTTAAATAGCAAGAGCAATGCAGAGAACATATTAACACAAAAACATTCACAGTTAGATACATTTTTGTAGTGAAAATTCAAGTAAGTGTGTTAAACGATGTGACTTTTTAATGCAACAATATATTATACAATGCGGGTGAAATGAACATTAAATAAAATAAAGACAATTATTACAAGCCACTAGCATAACATTTTGAGTTACAGAAACGTTTTTAAGTGTAAGTTATTTGCAATTTTAGAATTAAGTTTTGTTATGTTGTAAATTCTAGGTTTTTTCACAAATTTATAGTTTTTTTAATAATATTAGGCTTAAATTATATTCTTAAATTGATTAATAGGAGGTCTTCCTCGGTATTTAATAGTATTAAAAAGGATACAATACATTTCACCGCAAAAATTTCATGAAATGGGGGTTGAATTTAGAATCTTTTTACATAAACATAAAATTTCTTTATATTCAAGATTTCGAAATTTAAATGTGTGTTTTCCTATGTCAAATTTTACCAGGATTACATATATGTAATTAGTTTAAGTGTAGCTTGTAAGATTAGGTAGTTATAGGCAAATTTAAATTAGATTAGGTCATTTCGCATATTATTTTAAGGATCCATATCTTGTTGGATATCTATCTATTCGAAATTTTATACAGTTTTCATTTCTGTCGTTAGTATTTAAATCTCAAAGTTTAAGTGTATAAGAAAGAATATGGCCAAATTTCTATTTTAGTAAAATTGTAAAATTTTTAACTCAATCAGAGATTAGTTACAAAGGTAATTGTAAATAAAATTTGAAGTTTAGTAACAACTAAAAGTATAAATTGAATTGCACCTGAAGTTGATCTTATACATTTTATACTTATCTTTTGTTTTATCGTATAAATCTCTAAACTGTTCGATAATTAAATTATTTCGCAGTAGTTATGTATAAATGTTTGTAGAAAATTTGTCAAATTTGACAAAATGTATAAATAAACATAACCATGCTATTAATCATAACTTTGAGTTAACATAAACTATGACAGATTAGAATAACTGTAAGTGTCATTAAAGTTATAATATTGTATAATTCAAGATAAAAAGTACACTCATTAAAAAGCCTAACAATAAATAGAATTATTTGTTTGAAAGTATTAATTTATAATATGTTAGAAAATGTCAAAAATAAATTATATAATGGTGAAAGTTTACATTTTCATATCTCTATAATTTGTTCAGTTTTTTAAAAGGTTAAAATAGTGTTGTTTATTTGTGTTACAAGTAAGTTTTCTAACCTAATTTAATTATCGGGAAAAAGTTATAAATAACGGAGAGAAGAATATTCTAGAGCAATTGATTTTATACCGGCAATAATTTAAATAGTTCGGTCTCCGATACCTGTTCGTTTTAAAAATAAATTCATTACGATTTAATTTGTGTGACGATTTTGTTGAACGTTTTAAAGTTTTCGTTTTGTCGAAGTGGATTTGATTACGTTTTACCAAATTAAAGTCGCAATTATTCTTGATCATTGGTGTTTTATTTCCTGTTACGAATTCTTTTAAATAATTCACATTTGAACCGGCACCTAAAATAAAAGTGAAATTAAAATAAATTTTGGACAACCTTTAAATATTTTATAAACGATAACACTCAGTAAGCAATAATATATTTCAATAAAATATTACCAAGATAAAATTTGTGATTGGAGTGAAGCCGATTTGAAAGAAAACGTTACTAGTTACGGAAGCAAGCTTGATCTACAACCCGAGTCCCTTTTAGCGGCCACTGGGTATATGGTAGCAGCAAGAATTAATTGGAACGTGCCTGCATCGAATTGGAACAACTTGTAGGAAGACATCAGTTTGAACTTGGAACAGTATATGTGAGTCATTTTCATTATAGCCCTATTTATTGTATTCATTGTTGTGTTAGATTTCCTGCAATTATTATTTATTGATTATATGTATTGGTGTAAAATTTAAAATAATACTAGTGTAAACACCTGTAAAAGACACAAAACTTTAAATTATTTCCAAATTTTAAATTCAATTGTAAACATAAACATTAAATCTGCAAATCATTGTTTGACAGTTTTGACATTTATTAACTTAATTCAGGAAAGTTACAACGCATGCGTTAGAAGTATAAATTCTGTTTAGATTTATTTCTTGTACATATAGGATATTTTTCCTAAATAGTAATTCATATAATTACATACAAATTTAAATATAATTTTCCACTAAATACTGATCCCTATCCCCACAATGAGAGTGAGCTAGTCCGGTGCACAAATATAATTATAAATTATTTAATTATTAAATTAAAATTTTAAAATAACATATTTCAACATTACAATTATATATAAAAGTAAAAAGACACGTTTGGGTATGAACTCGAGTAATAAATCAAACAAGTACATTATCTACGTTATGATAGCATTTTTTTCTACCTTTTTCAAGATATTGGTTGACACTAGATGGCATATAATAAAATAAATAAATCTTGAAAGAGGTAGTAAAGAAAGACTACCGAAACGTAGATAATACAATATTTGTTTCATTTATTACATAAGTTGATACCTACAAATGTCTTTTCACTCAAATAATAATACTCGTGAAAGCCTAAATAATATACAGGTTGTTTCAGTGATATTGGGCCAAATTTAAAGGGCTAGTTCCCCTCTTAAATATAAGTTGAAAAAAAAAATTTCAACTCTAAATGTCCGTGTGTCCGTGTGTGTATCCGTGCGAGTGTGTCCGTGTGTGTGTCCCTGTCAGTGTCCGTGTCCTGGGTTCGTGTCCGTGTCCGTGTCGGTGTCCGTGTCCTTGTTGGAGTCCGTTTCCGGGTCCGGGTCCGTGTCCGAGTATGTCTCTGTCCATGTCCGCGACCGCGACGGGGACCACGACCACGTCCTCGTACGCGCATGCGTTCGCGTCCTGGATCCGTGTCCGTGTTTCCATGTCCGCTATCGCGACCGCGTCCGCGTCCCTGTCCGTGTCCTGTCCTGGCCGGGTGTATGGGTGCGTGGGTGTGTGGTGTGTGTGGGTGTGTGTGTGTGCGTGTGGGTGTGTGGGAATGTGGGTGGGTGGGTGTGTGGCTGTGCGGGTTTATGGGTGTGTACGTGTGTGCTTGTGCGCGTGTGAGCGTGTGTGCGTGTGCGCGTGTGTGCGTGTGTGCGCGTGTGCGTGTGTGCGCGTCTACGTGTGTGGGTGTGTGCGTGTGTGCGTGTGCGCCTGTGTGCGTGTAGGTGGTTATGTGGGTGTGTGAATGTGTGGGTGTGTGGGTGTATGCGTGTGTGCGTGTGTGTGGCCGTATGTCCGTGTGTGTGTGTCCGTGTGAGTGTGTTCGTGTGTGTGTTTCTGTCCGTGTCCGTGTCCGTGTCCGTGCCCATGTCCGTGTCCGTGTCCGTGTCCTTGTACACATTACACATTACAAATTACACATTACACATTACACATTACACATTACACGTTACACGTTACACGTTACACGTTACACGTTACACGTTACACGTTACACGTTACACGTTACACGTTACACGTTACGCGTTACGCGTTACGCGTTACACGTTTCACGTTTCACGTTACACGTTACACGTTACACGTTACACGTTACACGTTGCACGTTACACGTTATACGTTACACGTTACACGTTACACGTTACACGTTACACGTTACACGTTACACGTTACACGTTACACATTACACATTACAAATTACACGTTACACGTTACACATTACAATTAACATTACACATTACAATTACACATTACACATTACACATTACACATTACACATTACTACATTACATTACATTACAATTACATTACACATTACATTACACATTACATTACATTACGTTACACGTTACACGTTACACGTTACACGTTACACGTTACACGTTACACGTTACACGTTACACGTTACGCGTTACGCGTTACGCGTTACGCGTTACACGTTTCACGTTTCACGTTACACGTTACACGTTACACGTTACACGTTACACGTTACACGTTGCACGTTACACGTTATACGTTACGTTACGTTACACGTTACACGTTACACGTTACACGTTACACGTTACACGTTACTTACATTACAAAGTTACTTACACTTACACATTACAACATTACACATTACAACATTAACATTACATATTAACATTACATACATTACACATTACACATATTACATATTACACATTAACATTACATTACACATTACAATTAATATTATTCACATTACATTACATTAATTACACATTACATATTATACATTATACATTACATTACATTATTACATTACATTATTCACATTACATATATACTAATTACATATTAACTATTACATTACACATTACTTACATTACATTACATTATACATTATACATTACATATACATTACATTACATTATAACTTATACATTACATTACATTAACATTATACACTTACTTACATTACATTACACATTACACATTACAATTACACATTACACATTATACATTATCACATTACATCATTACATATACATTACATTACACATTACATTATACATTACACATTACATTACATTACACTTACACTATACACTTTTCACTTACACATAATTATCACATTCCATTATTTACATTCACATTACATTTAACATTACAATTACATTACATTATTAACATTACAATTAACTTGATCTGCATTTCCATTCACCTTATTAAATATTACATTAAAATGACATTCACGACATTATTAATTTACATTTTACATTAAATTAAATGTATCGACTTTGTACATGGTTCAGTTAGATGTCATGCAAATTTCGCCTTAGTGTGAATTATATTTTCATTACAATACAAAGTTTTCATTAATTAGGTTAAAGCATATTAACATTATTTACACTTATGAAAATGTATTTGCTATGACTGACGTTCGTCACCGATCTGGATAGTTAAAAATATAACATTTTCCACAGTATAGCGAAAAGTATTGTCTAATGAGCAATCACGATCATTACCAGTATTTTGTGTGAGATTATCTTTCACACAAGCAAATTTGTCATAAGAGCGACTAGGTTCAAACCAATTTTATAAATAACTGACTGTTGCTTCGCACCGACCTGGAGGTTTAAAATATAAGTACAGAAGTGGCTATTCCACCGGAGGCTCAGGCCCCGAACGAATAGTCACACCTAGGTCAATCAATCAACCCTAAACTATCTCAACATTCCTACAACAAGTAGACGGAGGTGTCGCCTCCAAATACACAGTTTTATATCTGTTAGCGTCGAATAAAATCCTCAATGGACTGTAAATTTCTTTATTTTTTACCACAAGGTTATTAAATATATATATATATATATATATATATATATATATATATATATATATATATATATATATATATATATATATATATATATATATATATATATATATATATATATATATATATATATATATATATATATATATATATATATATATATATATATATATACACATGCACGTACGCTCGTTCGAATCGTTCCGTGGTTTTATTCCACAAGGTTGAACTTGCGTATCGATAAGTACAGGGCCGGCCTTATAATGCGCTAACATGCCGCCCGCCATTGAAATATTTACAGTGTTTCAATAACAATTAGAATTCAATAATTACATACAATTATAAATTCAAAACAACAAAACGATGGTCAATTTCAAGACCCTTAGTCACACCTACATGTGCATTTAACTTAAATATATCTCCCAAATTCAAAAATAAACAATATATGTTAAGTATAAAATTGAATTAATTAAATTGTGTTCATTAGCAACATACCCAACCTTGTTACGGGTCTTCCTAAAGATTGCTCAGCCAATTTTCACATCCACTACCCGCACAATATTGGCCTTGCCCGGGAACACTTTCATTACTCTTCTAATGCTCCAACACATGGGAGGTGAGTTATCTTCATGCACCAACACCAATGCTCCTTCATATACCAAATTATTTGTGTTTTGTTTCCATTTAATTCTTCCTTGCGACTCTGCTAAATATTCTAGCCTCCATCTTTTCCGAAATCCTCGAATTAGTCGCGTCAGCAGCTGGTAATGCTTCAGGCGGTTTTCATTTATACATAAATAATCTGGTTCTGGAATTGACGTTAGACTTCGGGCAATTAAAAAGTGAGCTGGGGTCATCACTAGGATCTGAGGCCTTAAAGGCGGTAAATTTAAGATGGCTGCAATATGAATCAAAATACTATTTAAGTCTTAGTATGTAAAATGACTGTTACCTACAATTCGCTTTAAATGATATTTCACCTTTTTTTATTGCTCCCTCCCAGAGACCCCAAAATTAGGACTTCTTGGAGGAATGAAATGCCAAGTAATGCCTTCCCTTAAAAGAAAATTAGATATAAGATCGTTTCGTTTTTTAAATAAATTATAGAATTCGTTTAAACGATTATTGGCCCCTACAAACATTTTCCCATTATCACTGTAAATCTGCCAAGGTTTACCCCGTAGGCTAAAAATGCACCTATATTTAAATCCGTGACCAGTTCTAAATAAAAAGGCAAATGTAACTCTTGATAAGAGCATTTTTTCTACCCTTACGGTCCTTCAACAAAATGGGACCCGTAAAATCAATCCCAGTATTATAAAATGGCGCGTATTGTGATACTCTGCATGAAGGTAAGTTACTCATTTGATATTTTGGATTCACCTTAAAACAAATTATGCAATTCCTTACCAATTTTTTTACAGTGTTTCCACCAGACAATGGCCAATATCTTTCTCGAATCGAATACAATAACTGTTGAGGACCACAGTGGTACAACCGATCATGCTCTTTTCTTAATAAAATTGTTACCCTGTCTCGATGAAACTAATAAAGGATACTTTTTCTCAAAATTACAATCAGAATTAATTAACCTTCCGCCCACACGAATTAAATCATTCTTATCCATGAAGGGATTTACACTTAGTATATGGGAGTTTTTCTTTAATGGTACTCCCTTCTTTAGTGCTATATACTCCTTAGGAAATGATTCCAGCTGCGCAATTTTAATTATAACATTATGTGCCCCTTGCATTTTCTTAATGATTAGAACTCCCACTGTGCGTTCCTTCCTATTTGATTTCAAATTTGGTATACATCGCATGCATAAAGCCACAATTCTACTTAATTTACTAAAAGATGAATACTTATTTAATAACTCCCAATTAATTGACGAAGCTGTCAAGTGCATGGCCAATTTCGTTTAGGGTAGTTCAACCCTACCGGAAATTCTTCCCTAATCATTTCGCGTGCTAAACATTCGGGACCACACCACCACAATGGTGCATTCAAAATTTCTCTTGCATTCATAGCGCGTGACAACAAATCTGCGGGATTATTTTGTGATTTAACATGACCCCAATCAGCAGCGTTGCTTACCAGCTGAATTTGTCTTATACGATTAGCCACAAACGTTTTGAACCTACCGGAGCATGATTGTATCCAATTCAACACAATTGTTGAATCAGACCAATAAAAATACTTGTAGTCCTTAGCCCTTAAAATTAATTTAACGTTATCAGCTAGACGCACTAACAACAGCGCCGCACAGTTCGTGGTAAAGTCTCCCAGCGCAAAGGTGATACCTTACTTTTAGCACATAAAAGGCATATCTTTATATTCCCTAACTTATCTATGGATGGCACATATGGACAAGCACCGTAAGCTCTATCGGCATAGCCATGAACCTCCCTTAATAAAGCATCGCGGAGTAATGCATGTCGCGGAATTTTTAATTCATTTAAATATCTTAACCAGTCATAAAGTTCCTTCCATCTAAAATACATATCCTGAGGAATTACATCATCCCAAGGAATACGTAAAGACCAAAGTTCCTGATGTATTAAC
The DNA here is from genome assembly GCA_036346205.1 of Vesta saturnalis. NCBI lineage: Eukaryota > Metazoa > Arthropoda > Insecta > Coleoptera > Lampyridae > Vesta > Vesta saturnalis. The sequence goes on from JARFJB010002541.1 coordinate 258,598, forward strand.
TTGGCCACTATTATAACAGGCCCTACTAGTCCCAGGGGATCAAAGAGTTGCGCAATAACACACAAAATATTACGTTTCGTTGCCGTCAAATTTAATTCCAAAAATTTTACGTCAGTCCAGTGTCGTATTCCAACCCACTCCTAGTATTTTATTTTCGTTGTCATTATTTAAAGTTAAAATATGGGACTCTAACTCTTTATTAACATGAAATTTATTTAGCAACTCACAATTATTTGATAACCATTTGCTTAATTCGTTTTAATATTTCCGATATTTCAAATTGTAATTGTAAGATCTCTGCTTCATTATCTGTGCCAAATAATAGATCGTCCATATAAAAATAAGTTATAATTTTACTAGCTACCGGAAATTCCACAGTTGCCTCCAACGCTAATTGATTTAAACATCTGATGGCTAAAAACACTGCCAAAGTGGTACCGTACGTGACTGTATTTAATTCATACAAATTCAACTCAGCTTGAGGATTTTCCCTCCAAAATATTCTTTGAAATCTTCTATGGTCCTTATCCACTAGTACCTGCCTATACATTTTTGATATGTCACTCGTAGCTACAAATTTATATTGACGAAAATTTAGTAAGATAGTAAATAATTCGATTTGTATAGTTCTCCCCGTATATTGAACGTCATTCAAATAAACGTTATTATCTGATTTCATAGACGCGTCAAAAACTACTCGACATTTAGTTGTTATACTACCAGGTTCCATTATTGCATGGTGTGGTAAGTAATAACAAATTTCATTAGCCAGTTCATCGGTACTTAATTTTCACATATGATTTAACTCCTCATACTCCAGCATAAATTCCTTATAAAATAACCTCAATTGTGCATTTCTACCTAACCGCTTCTCCAATTTAAAAATCTGTCTTTAGTTAATTCCCTAGTCTGACCTAACTTCTCAAAACCTTCCTTTAACGGTAGCTTTACTATAAATCGCCCTGTATCTCTTTTAAAAGTTTCAATAAAATGATTTTCGCAAAATTCTTCTGACTTAGACCTATATTTTTTATTATTAAAACATTCCTCGACTTCCCAAAATCTTGTTAAACTATCAAGAAGCCTCGAGTCCTTCCTGTTGCCACATAACCTAATTTAGTATTTTGAAGCCTAACACTAACTACTTCTAATAATTCCCAAAAAACGTCTGCAGCCAGCAACACATCGATAGGCCCGCTTTTTTAAACGTTATATCTGCTAAATTCACATTAGGTAATTTCCAACAATTAATATCAAAAGAATTAACTGGCAATGGATTGGTAATATTCGGTAGTACGAGACACTTTATTTCTTTCCAGTAGTCATGTTGGATAGACGTTAAGGCGCAGTTTACCGCCTCCTTCACTTTGGACAGGTAATTGCCAACACCTTCTATAGCGTAAGGTACAGTAATTTTTTAAGCCTTAACAATTGTACTACCCGTTCCGTTATAAAATTACTTTGGCTGCCAGAATCGAGCAAAGCCCTAAACCTTACAAAAATTACCATCCTTGCCCATTATTCTTATTAACGCGGTATTTAATAAAACTTCTTGAAAGTTATTATTTGTAAAATGGCTAGCAACATTTAAAGAATGACCATGTTCATCATTTGCTTGCTTTAGGCCTGCTTTTAACATTGACATTATTCACTTGTGTATTATCAACTACACCTTGCTCATAATTCAAATGCAAAATTGAATTATGTGGCTTGTTGCATTTAACACACCCTGAACTTCTACACTCAAAACTAGAATGATTTGGTTTTAAACAGTTGTAACATAACTTACGTTTTCTTACTTCCGCTATGGGGTCCCTAACACTCAATTTAAGAAATTCGTTACACCTATATATAGGGTGCTCCTTCTTACAAAACAAACACATCAACTTATTCGTGCTTATAAATGAACTGGACCTTACTGTAACGATATAAACGGGTGGTAGAACGGGATTACAGATAAAGTTGGCCTTTTTGCCCCGACTAGCCAGCGTATGGGTATGGGTATGATGTTGATAAATTTTGCACAACCAGAATAGTAAATCGTACGTAAGTCAAAATAGGGGATGAAGACGTAATCAGATCTGTTAAGGGCGTCAGAATGTTTGGTAGTCAAAATAAGGGATGTCGTGCCAAAATTACGAGTACATAGCGTGTCTAAACATACAAAAAACATACGCTTACCTATCCGCAATCAATCCCAGGTCCCCTCAACAACAGCTCAGCAAACCACCTGAAATCGGGCTTCAAAATAGCACTACACGCCTGACAAGCAAAAGCGTGATAAACACTCAATAAAGTTACGTTACTACACCTCCGTGTAAATAATAAGGCATTATATAATAATCAAAACAAAACAAAAAAAACAAGCTATAGAATGCACTCTAAATGAATTAATACTCAATTAAAAATCAAATGAAACGCTAAATATCATTAACGCTATTACTCAATAAAAAACTCACTTCGTTACGTTAAAATTTACGCTTCTAAATTACCGGTAAACTTGCAATTTGCAAAAAAAAACTTTTTTCTATTTTGCGTGTTTAATTTCTACATTATGACACTCAAACGGGTGTTTTAATGTTTGACTTTAAAGTATCTAACATTTTTTTTTCTTGATGTTGGTATGTAAACTAACGAAGTTCTTTATTGATGTATGTAAACGTAAATGTAACATAACCTATTCTTATTTGAAATGTGCATATATCCTTTGTATTGAATTATTCCTGATTAATGTATTGCAATGATTAAGACGACCAAAACCGAATATGGACTATTTCTCTTTTTTATTGTGTTTTACGATAAAGCGTCAATATTCTTTCAAATTAAGCCGATTACATATTTTGTGTAAAATATAACATTCATTAAACCTTGTTAACTTCACTTGAGTGTAAATTATTAAGTTTACATAGTATAGTGTAATTTTATTCCGATTATAATGTATATAGTATACAACTTCTATTGAGAACATATTTATAAGGTAGTTTGAAATGAATTAGTAACAAATAATAGTTTTAATACCCTACATTTGTATCGAACTCAAACAAACAAATACCACTGTTGCCAACCTACTTTCAAAATTATGAAATAAGGTGACAAATGGAATTTACATTTTTTCAAAATTTTCAACACAAATACGCAAAATAGAAAAAATAGTATAAGAAACTCGTTTCATAAGACGCTTTATCGTTTTCTACACTTGGACTCTTGCGATAAAAACGCGTCTTATAAAGCTTGTTTCTTAATATACTATTATGTAACACAAAAGGGTTTTCACAGAATTAAAACAAATTTATAAAACCTAAACAAAGCTATAATAAGATAAAAAAAAAATATAATATATAAATGTGAACACACGATAATGCGTATATGAGATAACAAATTCTTAAAGGGCGACAGAAGGTCTGGTCAGAATCCTGCGTAACGCCGTTCTAAATTGTTTAACCTATTTATATCGTAGATTATTTAACCACACTACTATAGGGTCAAGTGCCCTTTACTACTAAAATGAAAAGTGTGAAGGCGGAGCGTCAGAATTATGATTAATTTCAATAAATAACCCAAAGCAACAACTTAACTTAAAAAAAAACACGACTCCGCGTTCAAACCTTCGTTAACAAAACAAATAATTCGAGGTACATACACAAGAAATCTTGAAAATACTCAATAAAACACAGTGTTATACTACCTTACTGTCTAGATAAACACCACTCCTGTGTTACAACAATTGAAAACGAACCAGGTGGTCGATTACAGCTAGTACGGAAGCGGAATCTCCCTGCTCTGACAAGATGATGAATGAAAATGTTGACTATTAGTCTTTTATACACAAACGATTCCTTGATTGAATCTCGGTAAAATGTTACTGTATTAACTAAAAACTTCTTTTAAAATAATAATTGGTGCACTCAACTCACTTGTTAACTTTTATTCACATTAACAATCCAAAAGGTTATTAACTTTATTTAAATGACTATAATTTTAGTATTCTGCGAAAGTTTCTTTATATTTCAACACGCTTTGCACGGCAAGTAAGTGGCACTTCCAGAACGTTAATTTAATAAATCCGCAAAAGCGATATAAACCAATGAGTTCACAGAAGCACTAATATAACACGACGGTGATCTCCAGGTAACTTGATTACGTAAAATCGAAATCGGCACTAGGTCTAATCCTTTGGTGATTGAACAATTTTAATTAAAATCCCTTCACAGGTTCTCTTCAAAAGGTAGATGACTACCCTCACAACACAAAAGTACGTTCGTTAAACACCAAAAGGTCCAATATATCAACGTTCTAAACAACCACTTAAACCGTAACAACAAACGTCACCGTACTACTACTCGAGAGCGCTGTCAGTTTCAGAATCATCCAAATTATAACCAAAAATCCATCTTGGATTTTGAATCCCACCACTCACAAGAAAATCTCATTTAATATAGTTCCACCAATTAAGAAACGGAAGGAGAAGATATGATACCCTCTACACACAAACTTCGTTTTCAACCGTAAGGACTCGATAATTTTCAAAATTCTAAACGTCAGCAGAATCAACGTGAAAAGTATCTCGATATTGTCACTTAAGTTCAATCAGTTAGTACCACATTCTATCTTTAAGACTTAAAACCAACATACTCAATATTAATCTGAACCACTGTAATTAGCCGACTTCTTGTCGCCAGACCGATATAAAATACATTTACATCTACACTCTTTCTTTAAGTTACTTAATTGTACAAAACTTTCTATTAACTTTTAAGGAAATCAAACGAACTAAACGTTATTTACACTTATATACAACTATATACAAATAATACGTTACTCAACATTCAGTAAACGGGAAACAATAATGAAAACAATCTCTCCAAATTTAAATATATTATTACGAAAAAGTAATTAACAAACAAAAAAAACTTAAGCTCGCAACACACCATCCTTAAAGGTCGCAACACACGTAAAACAAATTTATCGGTAAAACTCAATTCAACAGCAAAAATTTGACGGTAAATCGCTAGAAAATCGTGATCCTATCACATTACCTTGACCCTTCCCTCTAACACTGAAGAGAACCTCATTTCCCTTTTATTGACATCCATTTTTTCTAATAATTCGCATCTAGTTTTAAAAATTCATACAGATCATTAAGAGTGGGCAAATTTTTAATTCACGCTTCCCATGCTCATCTTGTAAATGAATCTAACTTATTACTGACTATGTAGATTATTAAAATATCCCAACTATTCGTATTTTCCCCTAAATTTGCAAGCGCACGTAAATTTTTAACTAAAGTTTCAAACTTCTTAATTCTTTATGAGATTCCTTTACCAAAACCGGAATATCGAAAATATTTTTAATATGATTATGAATAATCAACCTTTTATTTTCATATCTTTCCAGTAAACATTCCCACGCATCGTTATAATTGTTACTGGTAACTGGGATAGATTTAATGACACTTATGGCTTCTCCCTGCAGAGCACTTTTCAAATAATAAAATCTAGTAATAGCAGATAACGTTTCATTTTTGTAAACAAGGGCGGTAAAGATATCTTTAAATTCCAACCAAGAGTCATATTGACCTGAAAACGCGGTAACTCTAATACAGGTAACTTTACCATCGAAGCATCCCTTCACTCGTTTACAGAGGGTTCATTTTCTACTTCTGCTATATTTAATTTGACCTTCGCGGTTGCCTTCGAAACGATCTCATAATACAAATTTTCAAATTCATTGGTAATGCCCCTTTCTTGTTTATTACTATCTAATAAATTAATATCTAATTGCAAACTATTAAATTCCTCCAAGTACCCTTTTACAGAATCTAATCTAAAGTTTATCTCTCCTATAACCTCATGAATAAACTCCGTTAAACCATTGTAATATTCTTTAAAACGTTGTAGGTAGGCCCTCATATAAACAATCTCTTTTTAACACTAATTTAGCTAACCAACGGAAAATGGAATTAATAATATAAAGGAATCTCACTCGTTATCGACGTCTTCGCCAGATTATGTATTTTTGTACTCCAATCACCATTACCAACTGCTCGCCTTATCTGATCCCAACCTAATATTTACAGCCACAGTGCTGCCTCTCAACTTCTTGATTTTTAATTAATTCCAAATAGGTGCGATCAGGCCCGTTTGGACCAAAATTTATGTTAGCTTCGAATAAAATTCACAATGGACTGTAAATTTCTTTATTTTTCTACGACAAGGTTATTAAGAATATAGGTATACATGCTATACATGCACGTACGCTCGCTCGAATCGTCCGTGGTTTTATTTCCACAATGTTGAACTTGCGTATCTATAAGTACAGGGCCGGCCTTATAATGCTCTAACAATATTCCTACGGCCATAAAACCACTTCCTACGCTCTATTATCAACTCCTAGACACTCCTGATTGTTCCACACACACATCCCCTTGTTTTACAAATACAAATTTATAGAAACACATGGTTGTGACCACCCACATTTCTTACCAAAATTGAATATTATTGAATATACTCACCTAATATAACGAACCATATATCCCCGTAGCAATTCACTAAAATCTGAATACACCAGACGGATCATTAGTAGAGTAATTAACACTTTTCACAATTTCACTGATAACAAAAATCATCCAATTACTAATCGATATTTTACAGCATCCTCCAGAGAGGGCGATACCGGCGATCTGAAAAATTGACAGTGGCGCTCCGTGCCGAAGGTCCAGCAGAATTGTTTTATTTTTCATTAATTATTAATTTTCTTAAATACCTGAGATTTTGTTTAAGTTTATTTTTATTAGTATAGAGAATTCCTCTTAATTTTATATTAACAGTATTGAATAAAACTTATGTAATCCGATTGTGTTCGAATAAGATTATATCCACAAAGTAGACATGTGGTTTGATTACACACGAGCTACCAGAAATTTGCTTTGTTGACGAACGTCACAGATTTTCTTTAGCCGTTTTTCTGTATTTCTTCTCATGCGAGACATTCGAATAATAAAACAAATGGATTATTTTGTTAGCGTAGCATTTTGCAATTAATTTTCTCTTTATTTTTTTACTGACATTTTATATAAATATGCATGTTTGTATTCATACGATTATCTATATATTTATATATTTTTTTAGATGCTATTGCAGAGGAACAAAAATTAATGAGCTTTCTTTCTTTATTTCCAATTCTTTGGATTAATTTTACGCTTTAAGCGGATTGAAATAAATGTGCTGTGTATGGTATTTTACATCTGGAAAAGCTTTCGATAGATTGTTGTCATTCATCACAGTGTACCCACAGCCTGCTTAAATAGAGACAAGTTAGACCAAAAATCTCTGCAAATTTAAGGTAATTACTTTTCTGTCTTTTTTTTTCAATAAAAGTTGTATAATTGTATTTAGGTAAGCGGTTAAACACGCTTTTTGTTGTATAGTACGGTATAACGCCTCTCAGGTTAATGGATACAATTACCGAAGCGTGTTCACACTGTCTTTGGTGATCTTCACGCTATTGTGTGCTATTATTGTTTTTATTGTGCACTGATACTGATTTTAAAGTTTGCCAAGTTTGGGTTTTCTACGTGTTCAATATGATGAGATTTAGGATAATTAAAATTAAGGGTTAAGGTTATTTGATTTTGGAATTTTGAACTTTCAAGCTTCAAGCAAATATTTTCATTTCTTATTAAACTTTTAAATAGGAAAGAATGCTTCCTTTCGGAAGCCAATTTATTTGTTTTTCATTTCAAAATATTTGTACATATTATTTTTGTTGTTATTAGTATTATAGTATAGTGTTAATGAACTTTAGGCACTATCATTATTTACGGTCCACATAAATTAGTAAGCAACAAACAGTAGCTCTGATTATTTTCTTGTTGCTAATGGTTTAATAGTAATTTTTCAATTTATAGGGTCTTGCAGTGACGACAATTTTTTTATTGTTGTTTATGATTTTAACCAAAGCTATTAACGTTGCTTAATTAATGAGAGATTTCATTAGTTTTTTTGTTATTTTTATTAAAATTAAGGTTTCTGAACGTAGAATTCCATTAATAAGGTTAACATAATTTAAATAAGATTGTTCACCGTTACAGTTGGTCCTGAAGTACGTTATTTTGTTTTGACTGCGTCTAGATATTTTGAAGCTTTTACAGATAGTACCAGTCCAAAAGCAAAATTGCTGATTTACCTGGTTAACGCTACGAACGGTAAGCAAGTGTTGTTTGGATTTAACGTTGCTGTAGAGCATTAGCGTTTATTTGTCCTATTTTTGATTTTAAACCAACTGGCGCCTCTGATTCATGACTTTTCTTATTTTGACTTATGTCATTCTATTCACCCCACACGCAAAGCAACACCACGTCCACCCTAAACCACTGAGCTATCGATACCCTTCATTCATTTATTACACCAATCGTACTGCTATTTTCACCCATAACAATCAATCGGGAAAGTACTAGCAGAACTTAACAGAATGCGCGATTCAAGCTTAATTACAGAGGTCTGTACTTAAATTTCCATATTTTGAATTTTTAACTTTGTATTTATTATTGTGTACCTACATATACGTACGGTTGCGGTCACGGAAAAGTTACCACTTATATTTACCTAGCAATCGTTTTTTATGTCAATATGAGGTTCACTTACAGTGGCGTATCAGAATACAAGTATTTTAAAATGATTCATAATTTGAAAAGTGTATTCATTATTCACAGCAAAGAAATTAAACAATCAAGAAGAACAAATCCTACATTGATTTAACAACTTTTAACTAACATTATGCTATTTGATTTAATATCTAGTAGAAGCCTATTGTTTATTAATAACGTTTTTAACCTTCGATTCATTGATCAGACCAAATTTCTCATATAATAATTTTCTATCAAACATTCCCAAGCTTCCTCTATTGCTTCCCAGAGTTTATTGGCATTACGCGGTCGAAAGTCTCTTCGAGTAACCTTTTTTGGATTAATATCTGGGCTTTTTGCGTGCCAAGGAAGCACGTTAACTTCGTTCTGTTGTAGCCACTCTCTTACAGTTCTGCTGGTATGCACTGGAAAATTGTGTTGCTGAAAAACAATTTTGTGACTAAAGTAATAGTATACCATCTACTTTCTCCTAATTATGAACATATCTTTCTTCAAACCTACAATTTCTAGGTCGATAAACTCTTATTCGGCGATTGTTGCAAGACTGAAATGCCTTTTCGTTGGAAAATATAAATACTCCAAAAATCATCATCCCGGTTGATGAACTCCTCCACAAATGCAATTTTTCTTCGCTTGCGTTCTTCTGTTAAAAATGGTTATCTAGCAGCCGCATAATTATTAATTTCGCTTCCTTTAATTCCTCTACGTGCAGTCCGAATACTGCCGGGAAATCCTGTCTCTTCACAAGCTTCTATAGCAGTAGTAAAAGTAGTTTCTCTGAGATAATTATCTAAATTCTCATCGTCTTGTTCGGTGGATACTTTATGACCTCCTGAACCGTCCAACCACCTCAAGGAATGAAGTTGCTCCCATCTTCGCTTTATTTTCAAAATGTATACATGGCGTACATTCAGATCACCATTCTTTTAATTTTGTAATAGCCCAACATTTTTGGGTTTCACTTAAATGAATTGGTGGAATTTTTTAATGAATTATTGAAATTAATGTCAGCCTATAGAGACAACACTTTCATTTTAATGAAGTCTCCAATGATTTTATATTGAATTACAATAGAAAAATGATAGTGGTAACTTTTCCCTGGCCGCAATTGTACATTTGTAGGTACAGAAGGCTATGCAATCGAAATTTTTTTCACGATCTCGAAATCCATTTATTACATCAACAACGTTTGACAAAGTGTACGTGTGTGTCCGCGGACGTACGTGGGTGTGTGTGCGAGCGTGTGTGAGTGTGTGTGTGCGAGCGTGTGTGTGTGAGTGTGTGTGTGAGTGTGTGTGTGTGTGTGTGTGTGTGTGTGTGTGTGTGTGTGTGTGTGTGTGTGTGTGTGTGTGGTGTGCGTGTGCGCGTGTGTGTGTGTGTGCGCGTTGACACTGTAAATGAGGACACTCTGCCAAAGTCCATCGATATATACATTTTCAGCGCTTTAAAGATTTCCAAAGCAACTTAAGGTACTCTACTGCTAGTCAAAGGGTTATCTTTACTGTGACTTTTTAAATAATTGGTTTCATTGGTTTAAAGTCATTTTTACTATTTCTAATCTACAGTACAATGTTTACTATCACCTGTAGTTACATGCCAACAGTTGAAATGTTGGCGTGACTGTTTAGTATTTGTGAAACTACAATAAGATAATGCTGTAAGAACTAAAAAAGTATTACAGAACCAGAAAGAATTTTTTTTTGCTATATCAAACTTTATTGGGTTTTATTTAACGCTTTAAACCTTATATCCAGTGTTTTAAGATTTGGTGTAAGAAATACGTGTTTAGGGTCATACTTAACAGGTAAATTAGTGGATTTTCCTAATTCAATATTAAAATTATCTACTATTTTGACTAAGGCCAACTTAATTGATAACAACGCAAATCTAAGACCTAAAATTAAAGTAATTAGTATGTACAACATACACCTATAACAAATACCTATGCAATTTCGTGGTCCGTCACCAAATGGAATGTAAGAACCTGGAATTATTTTTGCTTTATTTACCGGAGAAAATCGTTCAGGATCAAATTTATCTGGATTTGGAAAGTATGCACTGTCACGATGTATCCCAAACACAGAAACAATAACCGAAATATTTTTTTCTATTGTTATATTTGCATTTTTTATGTTATACGGTTTAGTACAAATACGATCTATTATCGGTACAACAGGATGTAAACGAAGTCCTTCTGCAAAAGTATAAAACAGTTTTTAAATAACGTATTATAAATAGATATGCTCTTACCTGACACAACCATATCCAGATAATCCATTTCTTTTAAAGCATCATATGATAGTTTTTCGTGCTTTTTTAAAATACCTTTTACTTCTTGCCTTAGTTTAGTTTGCACTACAGGATTTAAACATAATTCCATTAATATGAATGATATAGAATAGCTTGAAGTATCAAATCCCGCGAAATGAAATTGCAGCGACTGAGCGAGTATTTCTTCATTACCTAAAATATAGTACCATTTAATTTTAGCTCTTACGGACAAGAGGATTTTACTTAAAACATTTGTATCATTTTTCTGAAGTTTAATAAGTAAATCAATCAGGTCGCCTCGCAAATAATCTGATCTTTTTCGATCTTCCATGACGTTTAAGAATATAGTTTGCAAATAATTTTCGGCAGAGGGTTCAAATAATTTCATTTTAAACAAATTTGACAACGCTGGTATTAGAAAAAAGCAAGACGTCTGTAACGTTCTTAAAAATGTAGGTTCAGTCAATAGCTTGGACATTTCATAAAACTGCTTATCTCCCTCCTTCAGAGATTTGGCTGAAAAACCAAAAAAGCATGACGCAATTGTATCTGCAGTGTACATTAATATAGTTTCTATAGGATCAATTGATTCTTGATTAGAAATCTTCTTGTCAATGTATCTCACTAAGTCATCTCCAACGTTAAGTATGTATGGATACATATTTCGTAATTTGCCAGATGAGAAAATAGGTGAAAGATTATATCTCAATGTTTTCCACGTTTTTCTTTTTGTGAAAAATAACAAATTGTTGCCAATTTTGTCACTTTTGCAATTACCCCCAATCCTGTCGGAAAAATAATCAAAATCCTGTATTAAAATACTTTTAATTAAGTTTAAATCACGGAGTAAAAGACAAGGCTTATTTAAGGTAAAAAACGCGTAGTATGAACCTTCTGTGGATGCGTATAAGTCTCCAAAAAATATACCACGACATACATCTTGTTTCATAAGTGGTAATACGTTTCCAAATAGTACTTTTGGTTTAACATATGGAACATTTAACTTTTTCCAGTAATCTTTATTACTTGTCAATTTTAAGTATAGCAAAATTATTAGAAGAGCGACGAATAAAATAGTAATATATAAAACATCTATAAAAAAAATTAAGCCTATATTCTATATTTTAGAATAACTACTTACTATAACTGCATAACCTTTCAAGAAATAGTCCCAAATAGAAATGTCAGTAGCGTTGCATATAAGATTGCACTTATCTAGAGGTCAAAGACGCACGGTTCATAAATAATTTTAAATTAAGTAAAGATTAATAATTAACGAAATGGCCTAAGAACGAGCTAAATGTTCTAGTTTTATACTATATGTAATTAGATTTTTGTGGTCGGAATTTATGGGCCCAACTTGCAAAATTTAAATACTCCCTCGGAACCTTACCACATCTGTAAAATTATAAATAAATCCACAGTTCTGTATTTGAAACCGTTAATTTCATGAAAAATGATGTTTTAGTGTAATCATCTGAATTAAATAGCTACTGGGCGAATAGTCTGGCCACTGCTACTCGTACCATAATTAACCTTTACACAGTTAATTAGCGAAAAAATTCTAAACTCAATAAAGAAGAAACAGACGAACGGTAACTTAAATGCTAATTTAGAAATTGACATTATTAATACCTACTAGGCTTGTTCCGATATGAGTAAGTAAATGTATCCATAATAGTTAGTTAAATGATTACTATAAATGGGGTGGAACTATCAAATGTAGAGATTAAATACACAAAACCTTCTCCATGAAATTGATGGGGAAGGTTTTGCGTATTTAACCCATACATTTGATCGTTCCGATATGTTACACATTATTCTCAGAGACGACAATGAACATTATTAAAGGTATTGATACTATCAAAACCGTTCAAGTATTATTAACATAAATCAATTAAAAATACTTACCTTTTTAGGAATTTAAAATCGTGTGTCTTAAAGTAAATCATACCAAACGAAAAATGCGTATTCCAATATTAGCTTTCGTGCGTTATAGGGTATTCTGATTTGCCATTTTCAAAGCTACTTAATATTTAATTTATTGAAGTTGAACTTGATTATTACTAAAATATAATTTCATGATTGGCTTAAAATTTTTCAAGACTGTCACTACTACTGACATGACAACAGTATTAACTCTCGAAACGTAAGAATTTGATACCATTTACCTTAAAATACATAAGTAGTAGTGAGGCACGCTCCCCTCCACTTTTTTTACGTCACAAGCCCCGCCCACTTTCACTTTTTTATATGCCCACGTGGGGGACCGCATTTTCCACCCTTATTTTTACTCGCTTACGTGTAGGACGTGTTTTTTCACCCCTATTTTTTACACACCAACGTGTGAGACCGTATTTTTAACCCCTGCTGAAATTTTTATCCTTAATTTTCACACACCCACGTGTGAAACCGTATTTTCAACCCTTTCTTTTCGAAGGCCCTTTTCAACCCTCATTTTTACTCGCTTACGTATAGGACGTGTATTTTCAACCTATTTTTTACACACCCACGTGTAGGACGTGTTTTTTCACCCTATTTTATGACAGCTCACGTATAGGACGCGTATTTTCTACCCTATGGGTCAACCCTAATTAGCCTCTTTTTTGCACGTGCTCACGTGAGGGGCTGGGACTGGTCTTGGTGCTGGGGGCTGGACCTGGAGCTGGACTTGGACTTGGGGGTTGGTTTTAGGGTTATTTTGATGGTCATCTAATTAAGGTCCTTTTGACTATATTAAAAAGCAGTACCCCTGGAGGTTAGGCAAACGCACACGCATACAATGTTGGAAATTGCATAATTAATAATATATTATTATTAAAATTATCGGTCCTATTGTTTAAATGGTCATATGCTATTGGATGATCTTTTACCTATACGAGAAAACGTATTTCTAATAAGAAGGTTCTTCTACGACACGTGTAGGGCTTCGCAACTTGTTCTCAGGCCCCATGGCCGGAGATTGTGTGGGAACCTAACCTTATAAGATAAGTGTAGAGTTTAGCCCCTATCGTGGCCCCCTTGATGCAATTGTATGTTGTTCTAACTTAATCTTACAGCTGTAGGTCTTCACCCCGTCATAAAAAATTGTACTCTAATAAGGAGGTTCTTGTAAGGCAGGACTTGTATCAGGGTCTGCGCCCTGGCCCCTTTGAGTAAAAATTGATTTTAGCGCCATCTAGTAACGTATAGACTAATGAACATTTTCTATAATAGAAGCTGATAATGCACACCTCTCTCTTACTCTACCTTGTTTCTTCCTCCCTCTCTCTCTCTCTTTCACACACACACACACACACACACACACACACACACACACACACACACACACACACACACACACACACACACACACACACACACACACACACACACACAAACAAATCAATTAATTAATCAATCTCAAACAAATTACGCTCGATAATCAGATAAAATTCAATCAATCAACCGAAATTATGTCTTACAGTTTGCGGAAACCAGATTACAGTTCAAACTGAATGCATTAAAGTCTAATTAAATATGACGTGAAATAATAAATAATTTCTACCCTAATACAATGATGCTTTATGTATAGGCTGATTCTCTAAACAGTCACCACCTATACACTCGGAACATTATATCTGATTTATTTGCATGTTTAATTATATACACACAAAACTGTTTCATTGTAACGTGTTCATTAACAGTTGTAAAAATCCATTAAAAAGTAATAATTACTTATATATAACATAAAGTTAAATTAAAACTAACATGTTTTAAAAATATCAAACTGATATAACGGAAATAAAAGGCAGAAGGTTTTAATGTTTTTATTATTATACGTAAATTAACAATAACTACAACTTTAAAATCCACGAATGCGTACCTACTATTTTATAGAGCTGACCTTATAACGTTATCCTATAAGAATAATAATACATTGTAAAAGAATCTTTATCGGCATTTTTATTAGCAATATCAGGTAAAAAACATATATTAAAAATAATACGCTTACTTTTAGAAGTTTTTCCTTCAACTGTACTATATGTTGAACTGAATTTTTATACAACGTGTCTTACTAAAATACGCTTTGTGAATGGCTGGATATAAACAGCCCATTACATACCTGTCATTAACTATTTAGAAAGCAATACAGAAAACCGGAATACCGCTACCAGTATTTAACAAATATGTTGTACTTACAAAAATTTACATTCAAAACACAAATATTTTAAAAATTTTGCTAACGCGGAAATTACTTTAAAAATAATTGAATCTTCAGATTACATAAAAACTATTGTATACTCGATTACGTTCACACACACACACACGCACGCACGCACGCACGCACGCACGCACGCACGCACGCACGCACGCACGCACGCACGCACGCACGCACGCACGCACGCACGCACGCACGCACGCACGCACGCACGCACGCACGCACGCACGCACGCACGCACGCACGCACGCACGCACGCACGCACGCACGCACGCACGCACGCACGCACGCACGCACGCACGCACGCACGCACGCACGCACGCACGCACGCACGCACGCACGCACGCACGCACGCACGCACCACGCACGACACGCACGCACGCACACACGACACACGCACACGCACACACGCACACACGCACACAGCACACACGCACACACGCACACAGCACACACGCACACACAACGCACACAGACGCACACAGACGCACACAGACGCACACAGACGCACACAGACGCACACAGCACGCACACAGACGCACACAGACGCACACAGGCACAGACACACAGACGCACACAGACACAGCACACAGACGCACACAGACGCACACAGACTCACACAGACTCACACAGACTCACACAGACTCACACAGACGCACACAGACGCACACAGACACACACAGACGCACACAGACGCACACAGACGCACACAGACGCACACAGACGCACACAGACGCACACAGACACACAGACGCACACAGACGCACACAGACGCACACAGACGCACACAGACGCACACAGACGCACACAGACGCACACAGACGCACACAGACGCACACAGACGCACACAGACGCACACAGACGCACACAGACGCACACAGACGCACAAGCACGACACAGACGCACACAGACGCACACAGACGCACACAGACGCACACAAACGCACACAGACGCACACAGACACGCATAAAGGCTCACAGACGCACACAGACGCATACAGACGCACACAGACGCACACAGGCGCACACAGACGTACACAAACGCTCATAGACGCACACAGACGCACACAGACGCACACAGACGCACACAGACGCACACAGACGCATACAGACGCACACAGACGCACACAGGCGCACACAGACGTACACAAACGCTCATAGACGCACACAGACGAACACAGGCACACACAGACGCACACAGGCGTGCACAGACGCACGCAGACGCACACAGATGCACACAGACGTACACAAACGCACAGATGCACACAGCACACAGACGCCACGACGCACAAGCCACAGAGCCACAGAGCCACAGACGCACACAGACGCACACAGACGCACACAGACGCCACAGACGCCACAGACGCACACACGCGCACAACGCGCACAGACGCACACAGACGGCACAACGCGCACAGACGCACACAGACGCCACACAGACGCACACAGACGCACACAGACGCACACAGACGCACAGACGCACACAGACGCACACAGACCACACCAGCACAAGCCACGACGCACAACGCCACAGACGCCACAGACGCCACAGACGCACACAGACGCACGCACGCGCCACAGACGCACACAGCGCACAGACCGCACAGACGCCACAGACGCCACAACGCACAGACGCACACAGACGCACACACGCCACAGACGCACAGACGCACAGACGCACACAGACGCACACAGACCGCACAGACCGCAACCGCACAGACGCACACACCGCACACACGCACACACGCACACAACGCACACAGACGCACACACGCACACACGCACACAGACGCACACACGCACACAGACGCACACAGACGCACACAGACGCACACAGACGCACACAGACGCACACAGACGCACACAGACGCGCACACAGACGCACACAGACGCACACAGACGCACACAGACGCACACAGACGCACACAGACGCACACAGACGCACACAGACGCACACAGACGCACACAGACGCACACAGACGCACACAGACGCACACAGACGCACACAGACGCACACAGACGCACACAGACGCACACAGACGCACACAGACGCACACAGACGCACACAGACGCACACAGACGCACACAGACGCACACAGACGCACACAGACGCACACAGACGCACACAGACGCACACACACGCACACAGACGCACACAGACGCACACAGACGCACACAGACGCACACAGACGCACACAGACGCACACTGACGCACACAGACGCACACAGACGCACACAGACGCACACAGACGCACACAGACGCACACAGACGCACACAGACGCACACAGACGCACACAGACGCACACAGACGCACAGACACACAGACACACAGACGCACAGACGCACAGACGACACAGACGCACACAGACGCACAGACGCACACAGACCACAGACCACAACGCACACAGACGCACACAGACGCACACAGACGCACACAGACGCACACAGACGCACACAGACGCACACAGAGCCAACCACAGACGCACACACGCACAACGCACACAGACGCACACGACGCAACAGACCCACAGACACAGACGCACACAGACGCACACAGACGCACACAGACGCCACAGACGCCACAGCACAGACGCACAGACGACACAGACGCCACAGACGCGCACAGACGCCACAGACGGCACAGACGCCAGACGCCAGACGCACGACGCACAGACGCGCACAGACGCCACAGACGCCACAGACGCACAGACGCCACAACGCGCACGACCCACCACGCGCACAAGCGCACAAGCGCACAAGCGCACACACGCCACAGACGCCACAACGCGCACAACGCGCACAACGCACGACCACCAACGACACCGACCACCGACACGCGCACACAGCCACACACGCCACACACACACGCACACAACGCACCACAGCCACACAGCCACACGACCACACACCACACCACACAACGCACACACGCACACAACGCACACAACGCACACAACGCCACAGACGCACACAGACGCACAGCGCACAACGCACAACGCCACAGCCACAGACGCACAGACGCACAACGCCACAGACGCACACGACGACACAGACGCACCACAGACGCCACACGCACAAACGCCACAGACGCACACAACGCCAAGCACACAGACGCACACAGACGCACACACGCACACGACGCACACAGCACACAGCGCACACAGCGACGCACAGACGCACAGACGCACACAGACGCACACAGACGCACACAGACGCACACAGACGCACAGACGCCACAGACGCACACAGACGCCACAGACGCACACAGACGCACACAGACGCACACAGACGCACACAGACGCACACAGACGCACACAGACGCACACAGACGCACACTGATGCACACAGACGCACACAGACGCACAGACGCACACAGACGCACACGGACGCACACAGACGCACACGGACGCCCACAGACGCACACAGACGCACACAGACGCACAGACGCACACAGACGCACACAGACGCACACAGACGCACACAGACGCACACAGACGCACACAGACGACACAGACGCACAGACGCACACAGACGCACACAGACGCACAGACGCACACAGACGCACACAGACGCACAGACGCACACAGACGCACAGACGCACACAGACGCACACAGACGCACACAGACGCACACAGACGCACACAGACGCACAGACGCACACAGACGCACAGACGCACACAGACGCACACAGACGCACAGCACAGACGCACAGACGCACACAGACGCACACAGACGCACACAGACGCACACAGACGCACACAGACGCACAAGACACAGACGCACACAGACGCACACAGACGCACACAGACGCAACAGACGCACACAGACGCACACAGACGCACAGACGCACACAGACGCACACAGACGCACACAGACGCACACAGACGCCACAGACGCACAGACGCCACAGACGCCACAGACGCCACAGACGCCACAGACGCACAGACGCACAGACGCCACAGACGCACAGACGCCACAGACGCCACAGACGCGCACAGACGCGCACAGACGCGCACAGACGCGCACAGACGCGCACAGACGCACACAGACGCACGCAGACACACACAGACGCACACAGACGCCACAGACGCACACAGACGCACACAGACGCACACAGACGCCACAGACGCACAGACGCACACAGACGCACACAGACGCCACAGACGCACACAGACGCACACAGACGCCACAGACGCACACAGACGCACACAGACGCACACAGACGCACACAGACGCACACAGACGCACACAGACGCACACAGACGACACACACAGACGCACACAGACGCGACGCACAGACGCACACAGACGCACACAGACGCACACAGACGCACACAGACGCACACAGACGCACACAGACGCACACAGACGCACACAGACGCACACAGACGCACACAGACGCACACAGACGCACACAGACGCACACAGACGCACACAGACGCACACAGACGCACACAGACGCACACAGACGCACACAGACGCACACAGACGCACACAGACGCACACAGACGCACACAGACGCACACAGACGCACACACGCACAGCCACAGACGCACACAGACGCACACAGACGCACACAGACGCACACGACGCACAGACGCACACAGACGCCACAGACGCACACAGACGACACACAGACGCGCACAGAGCGCGACAGACAGACGACACAGACGCACACAGACGCACACAGACAGCCACAGACGCGCACAGACGCGCACAGACGCGCACAGACGCGACACAGACGCACAGCGCACAGACGCGCACAGACGCGCACAGACGCGCACAGACAGCGCACAGACGCGCACAGACGCGCACAGACGCGCACAGACGCGCACAGACGCGCACAGACGCGCACAGACGCCAAGCACAGACGCGCACAACGCGCACACGACGCGCACAGACGCGCACAGACGCCACAGACGCACAGACGCGCACAGACGCCACAGACGCGCACACGCACAGCGCACACACGCGCACAACGCGCACACGCCACACGCCACACACGCGCACACACGCACACGACACGCGCACACACGCGCACACACGCGCACACACGCGCACACACGCGCACACACGCGCACCACACGCACGCACAGACGCGCACAGACGCCACACACGCACACAACGCACACAGACGCACACAGACGCACACAGACGCACACCGCACAGACGCACACGACGCCACCACAGACGCACACAGACGCACACACGACGCACACAGACGCACAGACGCACAGACGCACAGACGCACACAGACGCCACAGACGCACAGCACGCGCACAGACGCACACACGACGCGCACAGACGCGCACAGACGCACAGACGCGCACAGACGCGCACAACCGCACAGACGCGCACAGACGCGCACAGACGCGCACAGACGCGCACAGACGCGCAGACGCCACAGACGCGCACAGACGCGCACAGACGCGCACAGACGCGCACAGACGCGACACAGACGCGCACAGACGCGCACAGACGCGCACAGACGCGCACAGACGCGCACAGACGCGCACAGACGCACAGACGCGCACAGACGCGCACAGACGCGCACAGACGCGCACAGACGCGCACAGACGCGCACAGACGCGCACAGACGCGCACAGACGCGCACAGACGCGCACAGACGCGCACAGACGCGCAAGACGCGCACAGACGCGCAAGACGCGCAAGACGCGCAAGACGCGCAAGACGCGCAAGACGCGCAAGACGCGCAAGACGCGCACAGACGCGCACAGACGCGCAAGACGCGCACAGACGCGCACAGACGCGCACAGACGCGCACAGACGCGCACAGACGCGCACAGACGCGCACAGACGCGCACAGACGCGCACAGACGCGCACGCACGCGCACGCACGCGCACGCACGCGCACGCACGCGCACGCACGCGCACGCACGCGCACGCACGCGCACGCACGCGCACGCACGCGCACGCACGCGCACGCACGCGCACGCACACAGACGCACACAGACGCACACAGACGCACACAGACGCACACAGACGCACACAGACGCACACAGACGCACACAGACGCACACAGACGCACACAGACGCACACAGACGCACACAGACGCACACAGACGCACACAGACGCACACAGACGCACACAGACGCACACAGACGCACACAGACGCACACAGACGCACACAGACGCACACAGACGCACACAGACGCACACAGACGCACACAGACGCACACAGACGCACACAGACGCACACACACACACACACACACACACACGCACACACACACACACACCGATCGAGCGTAATTTGTTTGAGATTGATTCATTAATTGATTTGTTTGTGTGTGTGTGTGTGTGTGTGTGTGTGTGTGTGTGTGTGAGAGAGAGAGAAAGAGAGAAGGGGAGGAAGAAACAAGATAGAGCAAGAGTGGTGTGCATTATCAGCTTCTATTATAGAAAATGTTCATTAGTCTATACGCCACTAGATGGCGCTAAAATCAATTTTACTCAAAGGGACCAGGGCGCAGACCCTGATAAAAGTCCTGCCTTACAAGAACCTCCTTATTAGAATACAATTTTGTATGACGGGGCGAAGACCTACAGCTGTAAGGTTAAGTTAGAACAACATACAATTGCACCAAGGGGGCCACGATAGGGGATAAGCTCTACACTTATCTTATAAGGTTAGGTTCCCACACAATCTCCGGCCATGGGGTGAGGGCCTGAGAACAAGTTTCGAAGCCCTACACGTGTCGTAGAAGAACCTCCTTATTAGAAATACGTTTTCACGTATAGGTAAAAGATCATCTAATAGCATATGACCATTTAAACAATAGGACCGATAATTTTAATAATAATATATTATTAATTATGCAACTTCCAACATTGTATGCGTGTGCGTTTGCCTAACCTTCAGGGGTACTGCTTTTTAATATAGCCAAAAGGACCTTAATTAGATGACCATCAAAATAACCCTAAAACCAACCCCCAAGTCCAGCTCCAGGTCCAGCCCCCAGCACCAAGACCAACCCCAGCCTCTCACGTAAGCATGTGCAAAAAAGGGGCTAATTAGGGTTGACCCATAGGGTAGAAAATACGCGTCCTATACGTGAGCTGTCATAAAATAGGGTGAAAAAACACGTCCTACACGTGGGTGTGTAAAAAATAGGTTGAAAATACACGTCCTATATGTAAGCGAGTAAAATGAGGGTTGAAAAGGGCCTTCGAAAAGAAAGCGTTGAAAATACGGTCTCACACGTGGGTGTGTGAAAATTAAGGATAAAAATTTCAGCAGGGGTTGAAAATACGGTCTCACACGTGGGTGTGTAAAAAATAGGGGTGAAAAAACACGTCCTACAGGTAAGCGAGTAAAAATAAGGGTGGAAAGTGCGGTCACCCACGTGGGTATATAAAAAAGTGAAAGTGGGCGAGGCTTGTGACGTAAAAAAAGTGGAGGGGAGGGTACCTCACTACTACTTACATAACTTAAAAACCCTAAAAAGGTAATTATTTTTAGAGTTTAAATCGTGAAAGTCAGCATTTTAATCGATATTAGTATTTAGTAGCAGGGTCTGTTTGGTCATTGGGGACAGGGGGATTTTTCCCTCCGGGCCGCTCTGCCGGAGGGCCTGTAGGCCGTTCGGTCAGTATTAACAATGTTTTAGGCGTTCGTTATATTACAATAAAAGTGCTAAATTTTGTAGAGAGAAATTCCAATAAAAACTATTTTTGCTTCTAAAGAGATAAAATTAATTAATACTAAGGCGAAGGCTACACATTCAATAACTATTGTGATCCGCGCTTGTTACGACATGTCGTGATATTTACTGAGCATCTAGACTGAAGTAATGATGGATCTCAATACGGATCACAGGATTTCTATATTTCCAAATTACGAATCGACGTTTCACGGATCGTGAATATTGAACGTATAGCCGCGCGGTCAATATTTATCTCTTCAGTACGGTCCGCAGCATCGATGGAAGACGACGTGCCATGCGAGACCAGCGATGCGCCGGAGTCGCCCGCGTTTCCAGAATCTTCTACAAGTGACCAAAAGTATTAAAAGCGTTTATTCTCTACCTGAAAATACTGCCCCAACTGTGGGATAGTACATATATAAAAAAATTAAAAGTAATGTTGATGATGTCAGGAAAAAATCCTTCAGAAAATATATTAAAAAATTGTGAATTCAAATCGTTCCGAACCGGCAGCGAAGACATTTGCATACCAAAATCATTGGTTTTCTACGTGTTACGATTTTTGAATAAAACTGAGCTGCCAATAACTCCGGTAAGTGTTTTATTTTCATTGTAATAGTACGATGTACTCGTATATAGTGTTTGTTAATGTTCTTAACATAATATTGTGAGTAATAAGTAATAAGGCAATTGTAGAAACGATGTAATGTACCAAAGTCATCGGCTATATTTTTCATTCTTCTGCTGTAGTTGGTGTCTGAAAAAATCAATATCAGTACGGTAAACTATAATTTCTTTTTCAGAGTGCTTTTGGCATATGTGAAGAACTACAAAAGCTGAATCATAACAAAACGACACAACAGAACACAATTCAGGAGCATTTTCTTCCATTAATGTACAGCCACCCCCAAAACAACGAAAAAGGGCCAATCGCAAGGCAAAATGAACTTCTAGATCAGATAATACTAGCTCTGTGAATCTGGAAGTTTTAAATCAGAAAACCTAATCCCACGCAAAATTATATGCAGAAAAATTCAGTAATGATATTTTATTAGAAGGTGAACTGGGAAACCTAGACAGAAATTCAGTAGGATTTATCCATCCTCACGTAATCTAGGCATATCTCCATCACCGTCACCAGGAACGTCTACTACACCAAATGACATATATACGCCTTCTCCATCACCAACGCCGGTCAATATCGCCAATCTAAGTGCTCTATCGTCAACAGTCGTAACTGGTTTATTGCAAGGAATTCTCAACTCCCACAATATACAACAATATCACTATACATGGTCCTACACAAGAAGAGATTTGGATTCAACAAAATCCAAACGACAAAAACAATATAACTATATATGCTTCCAGAGAAGAAAACTTCACAGAAGACAATAAATTATTCAGTGACATCTCTTTTCTTCATTTCTTTCAAAACTAATTAGTTAAAGTGTGACTAAGTTTGTTTAATTTTGTGATGTTGTTTTGTGAATTTCTTTGTGAGTACTGAATTTAGAGAAAAATAATTATAATTGGGCATTGAATGTATTTTTTTTACTCATCTTTATGTAGTCTCAAAGCATATAGATCAAAGCTTCACATGTATCCATAACGGTTTGGCTCACCACTGACTGTGGTGACATAATTCCCGAAGTTCTTATACCTTTAAAATATCGCCAGGTTGCTAAGTAATGCAATGTTAAAGCCAGTTTTTCTTTAGGGGAAATAGATTTTCTTATTACTGCATCTTCTTTGAGTAAAAAAGGAGTCACTTTTTCCAGAAGATTATCAAAACAGACGTCGAGCATCCGAAAACAGCTTCATAGTCATCCATTTCATTGCAAAATTGGATTTCATCCAGTAATTTCCGATATGTATACTTTTCTTTCTGTTGTAATCAATTTTTCGTCCATCCTTATTTTTCCCTCTTTTCTTTAACGCTATTGCTAAAATAATAGCTATCCAAGTTTGCAGTATCCCAAGGAAGCCAAAATACTGACGTGATATTTGTACCTTAAGCGAAAAATGACACCTACTTAAAAATATAGATAACACTCAATGCAAGAGTAGGTCATAAAACATATCGGCAAACAAAGGCACAATTATTGTTACCTAACGTTACATCAGGAAATGCGGATAACGTTAAGCTGATGTCATTATAAATGACGTCATTTACAATACGACGAGACTACCGACAGTGATAGACCGCCAGTCTTTGTGATTTCAGTCGACTGTGCGTTTCGGTTTATCAACTTAATCCTTAGCACTCGTAATTGTAAAATCGACTTAGACACCTTCTCCATTTCTTAAATATTTTGTATTATTTTTTGGTAGTTATTAGTTGGTTCACCACTAAAATATTCGTATTCCGGTATTCGTGCTCCATCGTTTCTATACTATACTATACTACAAGTTACCACGCAAGTACTGTAGTAAGGAAAGCAGGAATACCCTCTAGTACCCGTACATGTGACCATGTCCCTGTATTCATCATCCAATTCTCGAAAAAATTTAGAGTGCTATGCCATAACCACGTTCGAACAAAGAAACCAAAAGGGGTGGGGGCGAAAAGGCATGGTATAAAAAAGGAAAACTTCTTGGAACGACAAGTGCGTGAAAATAAGTGATATTTTTTCTCTTCGTGACTGTGCATCTTCTTCTAACGAGGGACCAAGTCAGGAGTCGAAGAAATGTCGCCATGATTTTGATGAGAAAGAAATGGAAGCAGTCGCAGAAAATCAAAAAGGCGATGGCAAACCAGAAAAATCTGGACTTCAAACGATATTTCGTCCGTGTCGGTCGCGGACATGAGTGAATCGGAACATGTCATCCAGATCTCGGATGAAGAAAATACGAGGGATGGAAATTTTGATACAGAGTACGAGTACCTGAATTAGAATAACTTTACACGACCAAAACCAGAGGATAATTCTATATTTTTAAAGTTCCATCCTCAGCAGAATACTACAGATCTTGTAGTACAAAGGTTGTTTTATCGAGAAAGGTGTTGATTTAATGAGAAGAATAAGTGATTGTTTTCTTTTGTGCGTGTGTCCTTGGCAATTTTTCAGATTCTAGTAAGCCTATCTAATAGAAAATATTTTCATGATAGAGTCAACTAGCACGAATATTCCAACTTACACTCAATTTGTGCTCAAGCGTACCTTCTGCATTGCAGAAAATTAAGTGTGGATAATTTTACAGTAGAACATCAAATGTCACTACGATCGAAGCAAACAAAAAAGAGAAGGGAAGTAATGAAACGAATAATAGACATTGTCACATTAATTGGAAAACGAGAATTAAACTACAGAGGTGCTTCAACTGAGGTAGCGTACATCTTAGAAAGTACGGATCACGGCAATATCCTGGAATTGCTACTTTTGCTTTCAAAATATGATCCAGTTATAAAATCCCAACTGTTACTTGCAACAGATGAGCAAGGGCACAGAGGAAGATGTCCTCTAGTAACGTTTGTTTCAAAAAATTCAGTTATTGAATCAATAGGAACTATGATCAAACATGCTATCGCTAAAGAAGTAAACGAAGCCAGAATGTTTAGCGTACAGATTAATACAACTCAAGGTATTACGTATTCAATCATTGTTAGGTATGTAACGGATAAAGTTAATGAAAGGTTACTTGCCATGGCACGAAGAAAATCAAGGACAGGTGAGAATCTTTGTACTTTTTTAATAGAAATTTTCAAATCATGCAACATTGACGTTGGAAATGCCACAGAGGGTTCGCCAAACATGAATGGCGTAGTTAAACCAAGTGTCTCCCGGTCAATTTCATATTTGGTCCTACGTCCTATAACCTTAATTCAATCAAAAGGATTGAAAACGGGATGCATATGTAAAATTATAATTATGCTAACCAACGTTCAGTGTATACAAAATAAGTTTGGTTAGACTGCTACCCGTACCTCGGCTAGATAGTAGAACATGAGTATCTCAGGGCGCCAGGGCTAAAGGTTGGTAATTGGCGCAGAAGATAATAAATAGCCCATTCGGAACTTATTTAGTGTTGGTTTACTAATACAAAAGTTAGGTTATGTAAATGTTTAATGTTAGTTGAAGTGTTTTATATATAAGGTATTTACACTAGCTGATATGCAATTAATGAAATCAAACAATCTAATTATATAAACTGTGAATGTGAAATGTGTGATTGGTCTGTTTTGCTTGTTGTATGTATGTGTGTGAGCTTGTCCGGGAGATCTTTTACAATTTTCGGTTAAACACTGCATACAGTAGTAATTAAATGTGCTAGCTTATATAATTAAGTTAATCAGATGCATCTGACCTTAAGTACTTAGTTACGTTAATAATGGTTTTGCTTCAACTAACACGGTGATGGTATGAATGGGTGCTCTGGTGATGGTGATGGTTGTGGTGGTGATCGGGTGTTGCTTAGCGGTGATGGTTAAAGGTGGTGGTTAGTGGTTGCTTAGCGGTGTTAAAGGTGGTGGTTCCTGATGTTCTTAATTTTCTGGACCAACCAGTGGCAAATTTTATATCCCTGATTATGGGATTGGATAGATTTATGAAGAACAGCTAATGTAATGAAAAAAGTAACGAGAAAAAAAAAGAAAAACCCTAAAATCGGTGTATTTTAGAATTATTTACTTGTATTTTAAATAGGCTTACCAAGGTTAGATTTGGGTTTTCTTTAAAATAACTAATTTAATTACAGAAATTGTATTCTTGTTTTAGGCTGTCTATGCTTCGTGGAAGATGATTATGAATTAAATAAACCTTGTGGTTCTAAAATGTTCAATATCTTATGATTAATTTATTAATAACATGAAATTGTCCTCACCAATAATGATATTTTTACGTAATTAGATCAATAATTAGAATTTTATTATTTATTTTTAAGGATTGCTTGGATTATTTCTAAGCACACCTTTCTTTGGTAAATGTCTTTTGACAGGAAAATAGAAATTCTCTTATCACAGAAGTCTGTACCCTTATCAGCAACCTTGTAAAAGCGGGATTTTTAAATTTTAAATTGAGCACCGTTACAGTCCATATTTTAAACCTTGTAATCTGTGATGCAACCAGTATAACAATTACAAATGCTACTATTTTTCATTAATGACCGATATTGCAGCTTTTATAAATGGCGTGCCGATATATGGGAAGAAGAAACAAAAGATTCTCGATACAAAAAAGCTACTATGATCGGAAAAACAAGGTAGTAGTCTAAGCATGTGGCTCTCAAAAAAATATTCGGCTCAGATAAAAACCAAGCTTGATAATAGCATTAAAATATATTACAGAAGTAATAGTATTTGTCGTTCCAAAAAAAATTATCGGTTGTGGGTGGTGATATTATGTTGATCCTGTGTGTGCTATCCTGTTGCCGGTCGGGTGTTAATTGCTGATGCTGCTGTCTCTGCTGTCTTAAATAGGAAAAAGTTATAAGTTTGGTCTTTACATAACCTGTACGACGGCATAGCTATTGTCGTGTAATAATAGATTGGTATGTCTATACCGTGATGCGGTGTACAACAAGTAGGAAATAAGTTTAGGACAGGTGTAAGTAATAATAAATCGATACTGATACTTATCTGAGGCATCTCTTTCGTCGCCATTCTGGAGAGTGCTTACCTAAAAGCGCACACACCTGAACGTGCGTGAGGATCACTCCCAACAAGTCAGTCGCAGATTGAACCTTTGCTAGGGCCACTGATACCTTGCGGATAAGCGGTAAGTGCATCGCGAAATCTAAGCCTCCGAGGAAATCCAGAATGGTGTCGAGCTCTAAAGCAAGAGGAGCGGGTATTTTCTCGTCAGCGGCACTAACCGCCTTCGGTGGTGTCCTCTTCTGTCGCTGTTGGCGTGGTGCGTCGGTCTGCTTCCGCTGGGGCTGCGGAGACATGGGAACTTCCGATATCCCCGGAAGTTGGCCGAGTAATCACCACAGCAGCCCGGTCGGTACGAGGTTTAGTGCATTCGCTGGAGTGGTGATTTCCTGTATACTTTACACAGCGCGCCCCCGCTGTACAGCAACGCCGTGCGTGATGGAATCCCCGGCATCAGTGACACTGTCCGATGGCGGATTTCCGCCTTAAGTCTTCGATGGTGATACGAAGTCGAACCACGTACTCTACCTGCCCGACCTTCCTAAGGTCCTCTTCTGTTGGGAGCATCACCAGAAGAAGCGGGATCGGTCTTCCTTGTTTCTTCATTCTGAAACAAGGAGTGGTATTGATATCGCACTCAGAGCAAACGTCGTTCTCAGAAATTTCTACAGGGAATCCCCGTATAACCACCTTGAACGTACGTTCACTCGTTCCTTGATAGGTATGGTACGGAGTACTATGCCTATCCATATATCGCATCAGCCTGTCTCGGTTCTTGGATGTGGCAGGCTGTATCCTATACCCTCAGTGATTGCGTTCGCTCTGGTGCTAACCAGGTGCTACAGGCTAAATAATCACTAGAGCATATAGCCTGTAAAGGCAATATGTGATACGGCATAGCTCGGTGGTGTGGGCGAGGTTCTTACTTAAAGACCGTAAAAGGCACTCGTAGCAACACCAAAAATCGTCAAAATCGGTACATAAAGTCAAAAAGGCGCCACCTGTTAAAAATATTTATAGCGGGAAATCGTCATCAACAGCTTTAAATATAAAAGCCGCAATGTGCGAAATAAAACCTAAAACTCACTA
Organism: Vesta saturnalis; assembly: GCA_036346205.1. NCBI lineage: Eukaryota > Metazoa > Arthropoda > Insecta > Coleoptera > Lampyridae > Vesta > Vesta saturnalis. The sequence continues at coordinate 288,061 of JARFJB010002541.1, forward strand.
AATATTTCGATAAACCTAAATCAAGAATTATTAGCTTAACTAACCCAAAAATAACTGATCGACAGGTAATTTAATTCTACAAAATAACACGAAAAATATTGCACCACAAAACCAAACAAACGCGATCAAAAAATCTAAGAAATCCCAAAGTTTATCAAACGTCGAAGTAATACCTAAATTCGTCGAAACATACAGCTAGTCTTCAAACAATTAACAAATTGCTTAGCTTTTGGCAAATCAGGCATCAGAAAAGATGTCTATAATCAGTAGGCCGATACCTATAAAATGCTTCAAAAGAGGGCGGCTTACCGCATTACCCTCGTATGCATAAAATACATACAGCTGGTGAGTCAGGAACGGACTCAATACCTAAATTTACGTTACATTCTGATTTAAAATCTCTTAATAAATCTGCACTTCAATATAATTATTCTTCAGGAAAATCGCTAATTATTTTACAACCATTCGCAATTTTCTCAATCCACGCTGTATAAAATGAGCTCAAATTAAAGAACCAAAATATTGCATTGAACCTTTAAAGTTACGCTAAAATTTTAATAATCAATGATATCTTTCAAATGTAATTACTTTACTTCCACTAAACATAACAACTTGACGTTAATTTCATGATATAAATAAAACTAACACTTTACGCGACATATGATGCTGTACAACAAATAATGGGTTTACACTTAAAAAAACACAATAAGTACACTAACTTAAAAATACATATATTGAAAATTAATTGAAACAACACCATCGTCGAAAGGTCACACAATTGTTACATAAATCAAACCTTTTAAATAAATGAAATCTAGTTTACTTAAAAATTTGCGAAAGCAGCTGGTGTCAGTATGACCGTACTAAAATTATTGTAAATTTGAAATAAAAAAACCAAAATAAACATTATAACCAATAAGCGGTGTTCTCTTGTAATGTATAACAACCTGTAATTTTGATACAATTCGTTAAGATAATAATAAAAATTTTAAACCATAAAACGAATCAGTACGCATGCATTAATTGCGAAAAGGCAGCGTATTCAAAGGTTCATATATGACACAAAAAAACGCCAGAATTCATTAAAATTTGACATACACAACAAAAAATGTACAAAAAAATTTACCTTAAATTAGTTACACAAACATCTTTGGTACCTAGAGATGGCTTTGTCGGCGACATAGTTTCTTCCAGCATAACTTAAATCGTGAATCTTCCTTTCCATACATTTGATTGATTTTACAATATTGCAATAGCGCTAATACTTAAAACTTCGATTACGCAACTATGTACAAGTACTATCACTTATTAATTTTAAAATAACGAAAAACGAAAAGCTTTTATTTACAGCAGTTTGTAGTTTGTTGGATGTCTGTAATATACCCGAAAGTTACTATTTTAAAGAGGAACTTGTTACTTTAATACGCAAAAAAACAAATTGCGAAACAGCAGGCCCATAGGACAAGGCTAAGCACTTCATAAAAAAACACGAAAACCACTTCCACGTCCAAATATGTCACTAGGACAAATGATATATAACCACAAGAATAACTTAGGATGTGGTGAGCTAATGTATTATCCCTTTTATTGGAAACGGATATCGTTTTCTCCCCGATAACTCGATACAACCCCAAGTCTGCGTAACTCCTTCCAACCTCTACTTAACTATCCCTTTTGAGGATATTGACCGCAGACAAACAACACGTGAATCTAGTACTACATTCCTAACCACTAGACTGACCATAATTATTCATTATCCTCCACATTAGTTTTTCAGCCACCTTCGATCTAATTTGACCAAAAAAATTAAATATGCCACTCTGCGCATACACAAAGTCTAAATACTTTAACGGAAGGATTGCCTTGTCAACAAGCCTGTTTCTACTCGAATTCTTGTCTGAGAAATTTGATATTTAAACTCTTATCAACCTGGCGGCTAACTTTGCAAAAGACGTACTTTACAATGTAATATCTTTTTTCATTAAATTTTTTATATGACGCAATCCCAACTTGATTTAAACAAATTAAAATACGAAATTTATTTCTACGAAACTATCCCTATTTACAAATACACTAATATAAAAGGTAACGAGAACATTTATTCTAACAAAAACTAATCTAACAATACTCTAATTGACACCTGTGAATGAAATGTGATTCTACCTAAAAATTTTAATTCATTGATACGTGTAAATTTAATTTATAAATTTATGGTCTTTAGTTACGAGTAGGTAAGATTAGAGACTTCTGGAACACACCACATTTCCAAGGTCCCACATTTCCAAGGTTGCCACAAAACCAAGGTCCCCACCGTACCAAGGTCAAAAAAGCGCAATGTGTGACCTAATTACATATTACCACAAAACCAAGGTCGCAAACCCCGCTTTACTGTTCCACAATTACAAGGCTATCCGTGTGACCTAATTACATATCATTACCACAAAACCAAGGTCAGAAACCCCGCTTTCCTGTTCTACAATTACAAGGCCATCCGTGAGACCTACTTTAAAACCCCGCTTACCTGTTCCACAATTACAATGCCATCCGTGCGACCTAACGCGCGTTCATGTTCCACAATTACAATAACATCCGTGTGACCTGGTTGCCACTCTGACCCACTTGTATTTCTTTGCCCACCCACAAAAGAAAAGAAAACGATATGTTAATATATTTAATTAATGTAGAAACATGTACAAATGTACTCAGATATGATTTTCTTTAGGAATAAAACATTTTGATTTAGTACAAGTGCAGAAGGTCCCCTCCACTTCAGTTTCAGTACATCTGCGCGGACGTGGTGCGAGGAGCTGAGCATACGTGCAATGTGGTGCCCATCGTAGATGTTCCTGTAACGGATTGACATCTGGCTGCCATCGGTTTATTCTAACCCCACACATGAAACATCCAACCGTATCGTCTGAAGATGTGGAAATGAATCCTGCTGCAGCGAGCGATGAGGGTGAGTGAACTCCAGACCATGTTCGATACGTTAGTAATCGTTTATCGAAACAGTTGTAATACTGAGGATAATAAAAGTTTGGGTCACACATGTTAACATCAGCGAAAACAGTATGATACTGACAGGAAATAATATATTCTATACGATATATACAATATATACAACATATATACAATATGTACAATATGTACAATATATACAATAGATAAAATAGATACAGTAAAAAAAGACTACTCGTCTACGTAGCACACCTCATCACACAGTATACATGAGTCATCATCGTACACATCGTATAACTGTGTGAGAGGCGCCCTACACGACGAGCACCAATAATATTCGTGCGACAGGTGGTATCGCGCAGTCCAGCGCTCCATATGCATATGATGGTCCACTACGCGGTAATCTACTGGTTTCAATCGGGCGAAACAGCAATGACACAAATTCATGTAATCCACCAGATGGTAGCGAACATATATTGATACAATGTGGGCATATGCTGTTACACGGCTTGCCGAAAAGTGCTCGCGTATTACCTTGCTCAATTCGGTATACCACGCTGAATTCCACTGAACCAGTTCATAATTATTTCGTAGCACTTTGGTTATGGAAGCCGGTAGTATTCCTTCCTTTTCAAAATTTACCCAGTTCGGAATTAATTGACATGTCCGTCGCGTACTAATTTGAAATAGGGTTTGTGGTTGGTACACTGTATGAGTCTTCCAATCGTCTTGCACTGGAGTAACTGACATAGTGAAGATCGGTAACTATGGTATATGTAAAAAACCCCTCCCTTTAAGTATACGAATAATACTGAGTGGGGGTATGTAACCTTGTGTAGTGAACTTGTTGTGGCAAAGTGGAACAACCTTGGAAATAAGTATGCCTAGGAATCCTTGAAGTAGTGGTGAATACAATATTGGAAAAAAAAACAAAATGAGTAACAGCCTTGAACGAAAAGAAAACCTTGAAAAGGTGTAACCGACAAGACCGCTAAAGCAATGCGTGATATAATGTGAAGGTCACGTAAGTAGCCTTGAGGAGTGTACATAGAGGGGAGAGTGTCATATATAAAAGAGAGGGAATGTATGTAAAGCCAGTATCGTATATAATGGATAACATCGTACGTCAAGCCATAGAAAAGGCGAAGATTATCGGTGCTATAAGTTCAAGTAAATATTGCGATATTTTGCTTAATAATGTGCATTATTTCTTAAATAAAAGTAAAACAAAGTTTGTTAGTGTCGGTCTATCACCCAAATTTGGATTTGAGCCAGTCGTAAAACTCGGTGGATCGAAGAGTGGTGGAGTGGTGTTTGACAAGCAGGAATGGCGTATACTCATGGATAATCAAGGGGTGATTACTAATTATTTCTAAGAAAAAAATTATACGCCTCTGTGATAGTGAAGAAGTTGATGTCTACTTAGGATGGGAGTCTATAAAACAGTTATGGAAGCTTTTGAAGATAATATATTACCGATTGGAGTTGGCAGATACTGTGAACTTTCCAGAGTTTTATAAAAACCTAATAAAGTCGGCAGCGGCAATTCCTGAATGTAACATTCACCAAGTTATAGGTCCATTGCATGATGTATTTGAGGTCAACATAGCCTGCCTTCTGGAAATGGAAGAATTTGCCGAGGAGAAACTATATATGGATATGGATCTTGCCAAACCTATACCTGAAAGGGGGAATAACGCTTGTAGTCAATAGGGATAGTATTAGATGTTAGTCAATATGTGGATGTGTTATAGTGCGGAGTCGTGGCCTAAAGCTGTAGATTGTGTAAGTGCAGTCCAAAGACTAATATGCCAGTTACAATCATTAGAATTCGATGCTGATCATGAAAAAGTGTATGGAATGGGTAGATTTAGTGATGACTATTTAAATAATCTAGTTAATAAGTATGGGGAGGAATACGCCTTTGTGAAAATACTTAACATCGCATGTAGATGATATAGAGTGTATTTGTTGTATAAAGCGATTAATAGAAGACCTTAAAGAAATAGCATTGGAGCAATTTATACACGAAATAGAAAGATATTTACCGAATTTTGAGCCATCAGATGACGACTCACCCAGTGAAGAAGGTGTGCATTAATGAGTCCAAAAACGTAGTTCACTACATAGTAGTATGGGAGTTGGCGCACAGGCATGCGCGAAAAGGAGAATGGGAACAAATAGCTAGAGATTCTGCACGATTTAAAAAAAGAATAGATGACTGTGGTAATATAATTTCACCAATTCTCGAAAAACAGCATCGTGAGTGTGTGTTTGTCAGACGCTTTAGTAGTATGTAGTATAGGATAGTATTAATAAAAAAAATTAAAAAAAAAGATCTGTGTATTGCATATTAATATTACAGTATATGTAATTAAGGTTAATTAGCGTATTACATAATGTCGTTGGTAGAAATCCAGGAGTTGTGAGAAGTATCAAAACCCAACCACTTAACGAGAGCTTTGTTCCCTTGACGTCGGATGACACGTCCAACTAGATGAATGTCTGGATGTTTAACACTTTGTAGTTCGGGCTCATAGAACCGACCTTGAATCTCTTCATCTCGACTATCACGTAATGTGTAGGTGAGTGGGCTTGAACGTTTAACTGTTGATATTCGAAAGACTTCGTAACTCCAATTAGGTGTGTACCCCTTAGAGAATATGCTTCTATGTTTGCTAATGCGTACATGTTCCCCCACTTTAAATTTAGGTGTTTTACGGTCAAGAATTTTTTGACATTTTAAATGTTTTGAAATAGATGCACTATTTTTTTCCGATACATCTACCGGTTTGTATACAGTTGTTCTATGCTTTCTTGAATTATACTCGGCGACAATGTGCGGTAATATTGATAGCCACTTATAGGACCCTTGCATGCTGAAGGTTTTCCACATTATTGCTTTAAGGGTGCGATTTACACGTTCGACGATACTACTTTTCAAGGTGGAATAACTACTGTAATGATTGATATTAAATTTTTTCATTACTTTTTTGAATTCAGCATTATAGAACTCAGTTCCCATATCAGTTTGTATATGTGTAGGTGTCCTTTTCAAACCAGACAAAAGTTTATCCATTACATCCGCGACCAGTTTACCATTCTTGCGTTTGATGGGAAAAGCCCAGACATATTTAGAGAATGCATTTATTATTACTAAAATGTATCGAAATCCTTTATTCATCCGAGCGTATGGTATCATTTCCACTAAATCAGCTTGAAATAGATCATTTAAACCTTTTAGTACAACACAACGCCGCGGAAAATTTCTTCTTGCAGGTTTGTGCAGTTCTTCGACAACATCGGCTTTACTAATTTTTTTGTGCTTTGGATTTTACTACGAACTCTACGTTGAATATCGTTGCAGTTGAAAACTTTACAAACGTCGGCATGGTTACACGAATTACATCGTTCCTCTTAAGAGGTTGACCAATTACATCCTTTGCCAGCTCAAATTTTGTACCATCTATGTTAAGCTCAAGATTTGGATGACTCCACCTGCAATGTACTATAGTACCGTCGTTACAGGGATAGGTATATTGATCACCTACGCCGGTAGATACACTAATTGTCTTCTTTGCAGCGATTCCAGAAAATGATATGAAAGTTTCATAAGACAGATCGCTATAATAAACAATATGTTTCCCAAATTTATCCACTGTCATTTGATGATGAAGATGGCCGCCAAATTGATCTATTGGCATCACTGGTGGACATATAGTACTATCTTTAGCGATAGTCGTAGTAACAATGAAAGGAAATGACTATAGTGGTAGGTTTATAACAAGTTCTGTTACTTTATTACTTTTGCGTTACGTAGTTCATCAATTATATATATTATTTCGTTGTGATTGCTAGTATTTCCTGCCGACATTGATCCTAATAATTTCCTTAACCAATCGACTAACTTATTCGGATTATTCCACGGTACAAACTCAATAGGTTTATTATTGTATCGCAATAGCTGCAGTCCACCACCTCTTTTGGATATAGAAGTTGTTCGAGATCTGGTGGCTGGAGGTGCAATAGACGATGTGGCAGAACGTTTTCTAGGCTGAAGTAATGGTTTAATGATTTCAAGGTACTTCTTACTATTAGTTCCTCGGATTTGATCATCAGGGTTATAATTACGTCGGGCAGCACGCGTACGACGCAAAATGTCATTGTAGTGCTGTAGATCCCTCTTTTTGTATCCCGTAGGAACTTTTTTAAAAAGTAGTTCATATAATCCCGGTGTTCCCTCATAATCTAGGGATGATCCATCGGGAAGAGCGATTCGCAAATTTTCTCCGACAAAATCTAGTTCAGCATCGCCTATAAAAAATGTCTCTTCTTCAGGAATAAAATGCACACCGTACGTTAAGTCATATTTATCTTCGGTATCTCTAAAGATGCCTTCGACGTAGTATTTCGCTAATCCTTGGTGTTGATTAAGATACTCTTCAAAGGCGGGTTGAGATCCAGCAGCTAGTAGTTCCGATTTCAATTGTTGTAAAGTAGGAATTTCCACCTCGTCGTCATGTGTGACATCAGCAATTACAGATTCTTGTAGAGGTGTGGGAATGGTGTCAGGAACAATAGTACGCGGCTCCTTACGTATTCTAGAGGATTTCGGTGTATAATGTAAAAATACTTCATTTTCATGTGCAATGGACTCCTTTTTTCCGACTTCTGGCGTAAGGGGTTCAGCTTTGATGAGAGAACCATCATTTTTAGTAATTAATTGTTTTAATGGTTGTGTAATAGGTTTAAAGTGTGCCTCCATTGCACGTTCTGTAAGTGCAGTATCTTCTTTCAAACTAGCATATTTCTGTTGCACACTCTTGCGAGCACGAAAATGTCTTGTACTAAGCGCTCCTCCATTACGACTGTACGTTGACAGTCCTAGTAGATTATTTATACTGCAATGAAACAGTCAAATCTCTTACGGTAACGACCGTTATTAACATCGCTTTCTTTATCAATCACAAGAAATCCGAATTTATCACGCCAGCAACAGCAACACAAGTCTTTAAATCTATCAAATGACATATCAACATTAACGTGATCATCATACACATGCTTGAGATTAGTGTGATCTTGTTGAAAAGAACAAGTAAATTCGCATTATCACGTATAAGCTGTTTTGGAATTGAAGAATACGTTTGACACAGATAGAAACAATCATTATTTCGATGTCTGCCAAAACAAAAATGATCTCTAATTTCATTTTGTTTATGACATGCTACATCATCAAAAATCATTATTGAATTTTTACGGGACTCACTAGGAGGTATAACATCACTATTATCACTGTATTCGAAATACCTAATTTCCTTTATGGGTGCCAGTAACTCCCGCAGGTACTGGTATTTAGGTTGGTATAGAGATTTGCAATATATATAGACATTTTCAAAACGTACGCCATTTGGATGTTCTAATAAGCTAATCATAACATTGGTTTTTCCACAGCCGGATGGTCCGACGATTATACCTCGTTTACATCCCCCTTTTAGTAAACCGCGGTGTTTAGAGTACTGCTCCTTGTTAGGAGTAATGTCATAATTTTGATAGGTAATTCTGTATCTTGCGGAATGAAACGGATGTCACCCATTATGGTACTAAACCACGACTTGTATGACGTTCTATATATATATATATATATATATATATATATATATATATATATATATATACACCACGTGCAGAAAGTAGTTTAGCAGTGAAGTGTCAGTCAGTGTGGTATGAAGTATACATCCCAGCGCCAGAGGAAAAGAAAGGTTCAGGATTAATTAATACTTTAATAAATAAATTACCCGTGGAGTTGCATATACCCGGATATCGATATTGTGGGCCAGGTACCCGTTTACAAAAACGATTAGCTCGTGGCGACAAAGGTATTAACGCATTGGACGAAGCGTGTAAAGAACACGATATTGCATACTCCCAGTCAAACGATCTAGGACAACGACACATAGCAGATAAGACTTTACAACAAAAAGCTTGGAATAGATTTCGTTCTACCGACGCTACCTTTTGAGAAAGGGCAGCTGCATTAACCATAGCTGGTATAATGAAAGGAAAACGGACAATGGGAATGGGTGGCAAATCACGGAAAGGACAAAAGAAATTGAGAATGGGAAATAAATCACGACGAAGGAACCATTCTCGCAGAGCAATTTCGTTTAACAAAGCAGTCCTAGCCCGACGTCGTGTTGGTGGTAAACTTCGATCATCTTTAAAATCGACAATACAGCAAGCCTTGAGCGCTCTAAAAAACAAAAAAATTATGTCACCCAAGAGCAGAATATTGCCAATACCAAAACGTGGGGGATTCATACCTCTTATTCCCCTCTTTGCAGCATTAGGAGCTTTAGGGTCTCTAGGTGGCGGTGCTGCGGCAGTCGCAAAAGCGGTAACTGACGCAAAAGCTGCGACAAAAACGTTAGACGAAACCAAACGACACAACCAAGCACTGGAAGTAGCTGCATTAGGAAAAGGTTTATACATAAAGCCATATAAACGAGGGTTAGGTATATATTTACAACCGTATTCAAAAAACTCCCACTGAAGCTACCACGTCACGCCTTAAGTAATGTTGAGCTATCAAAATTTGTGGAGCAATTACAGATTCCCTATTTTAGAGGGATATATATATGCGAGATAACTTACCTACACGAATCCATGCGAATGAATGTGGTATTGTGAATCTGGATGATCAAACTAACAAGGGTACACACTGGACAGCTTACATTAAGCGTAACAGGCATATTACATATTTTGATAGCATAGGACATATTAAACCACCCTTTGAATTACTCCACTATTTTAAAAGTGATGGTAGCAGAAACACAATTGAGTATAACTTTACCAAGGTTCAAGATTTTGATACATACAACTGCGGTCATTTAGTCTTACACTTTTTATATGACTACTCGTACTGATTTTCAGTAGTCGTTACGTGATCGTAATGTCGTACACATTTACATTTACCGGCAAAAAGTGTATCTTGCAAGCAACCTTTAATCCACCGATTATTCTTGAGAATGAGTCGGAATACGTAATGGGGTTGACTAGTTTTGAATCTTTCAATATTATACAGAATGTTACTTCAAAGAATAACCAACTCGTATTTGGAAACGATAAAATTACAATACCACCAGGATCATACGAAATCGCGGATGTGAATAAATATATTAATGAGTTAGTGAAAAGATCGAGAGCATTTATGCATTTACAAGCGAATAATAATACTGTGAAAGCAAGTATGAAAGCAACCCATGATATTAACTTCAATGTGGAAAATTCGATAGGACCTATGCTGGGATTTAATAAAACTGTTTACCAGGCTCAGAAAGTGCATACCTCTGAAACTCCTATTAACATTATCAAAATTAACTCATTAATTATCGAGTGCAATATAACAAGTGGTAGTTTTAAGAATGGTGAAACATCACACATAATTCATCAGTTCTTTCCCAGTGTACCAGCGGGGTATAAAATAATAGAGTCCCATCAACATGTCATCTATCTACCTATCAATACATCCACCATTTCGACAATAACACTTAAAATAGTAGACCAAGACGGAGATCTCGTCAATTTTAACGGGGAAGTCATAACGATAGGACTACATTTAAAGAAAATATGGTGACGCGCTATAACACATCTGCATGTACCCAGTGCAAATCAAACTATAAAAGATCAAAGTGTGGAAAGGTGAGAGTCAGTAAGCATTCAGCGCCCAAAGCATTGACACCGCAGAACAAAGCATTATTGGAAAGTCTCGGCTTTACAGTACTACAATGAGTATATTAAACGTTAATGAAAAAGTTGTCGTTGATAATGCTATCGTTAATTCCGAACTGCACACCCATCAGCCATACACTACCAGATTTGGAAACAATGATGAAATCAGGATACCCATTCAGGAAGACATGTGCACTCTACCATCCGAAAGCTATGTCTACGTAGAGGGACGATTATTACGTCAGGGTGGTACTGTCTCTAACACCGCAAGGTTCGTTAATAACGGTATCGCATTTTATTCAGTGAAATTAGATATGAAATGAATGGAATAGTGGTAGATTCCGTAACGAAAGTAGGATTAACGTCGACAATGAAAGGATTGGTATCATTGACGTCCAATGATCTCGCCCGTCATGAAAATGCAGGTTGGTTTCCTACTGCAAACAGTACACTAACAAATGCTCAAGGATACTTTAACGTTTGTATACCGTTGAGAATGCTACTTGGCTTTGCCGAAGATTACAATAAAGTGATTTTGAACATTAGACAAGAACTGGTATTAATTCGTAGTAACATTGATACCGACGCAGTAATTTCAACTGTAGAAGAAGCATTAAAAGTTAACATAGATAAGATATATTGGAAAGTTCACACATCATTCCAGCATTAGCAGAGGAGTTGGCGTTAACGAAATACATTGATAAAATGTAAATACGCCAGTAGCATTTAGAAGTTGGGAAACCCACATATATCCCGACGTTCCAGCAACAGATAAGCATACATGGGCAATCAAAACATCTACTAGTATAGAAACACCTAGATACATTATTATAGGATTTCAAACTGGGCGAGAATAATGTTATGCAAGATACGAGCAGATTCGATAAATGTGCACTAAATAATATTCGCGTGTTCCTGAACACGGATCGTTATCCGTATGACAATCTCAACGTTAATTATGATAACAATTGCTTTGCTACGTTGTATGAAATGTTTGCTAAATTCCAAATGTCGTATTACCAAAGAGAGGGCAACCATTACTCACCCCACGCAATTTACCACAGCTGCACCGTTGATTGTCGTAGATTGCTCAAATCAAAAGAAGCATTACACTCTAAAGCAGTAGTTCTTCATGTGGAGTTTGAAACAGCGGCAAACATAGCTGCCAATACAATAGCATACTGTGTTATACTCCACGATCGTTTAGTTACATACAACGCGTTAACCAAAGCAGTACGACAGTTGTAATACAATGTCCGCCATAGTTGATGTACAAGGGTTTAAAATTTCAAAAGAACTCGCCATTTATAATGGGAAACAAATTGCCCATTTTATTTTTAAATCACCGTATCCCTGGCATACATTGGATGCAGAGAGTCGTCGTCAAGCTACTTGGTTAATACATAACCAGCACTGTATTGAATGGGAAGAGGGGTATACACCACCACACCACTTTCAAAGAATGCTCGAGAGATTGATTCAGCCAACAGATTCTGTCTATGTCAAGGGCAGAGAAAGCAGATTACATCAGAAAATTTGTGACCCAACCTGTTATTGAACTTGAGGAAAGTCCACCTCTTCTTGCTATGCAACCCGTTTGTTACTTTCATTGTGAATCATTATGTCACTGTGCTTTGAGTACTGTATATCATTTATATTATATATATATATATATATATATATATATATATATATATATATATGTATTATATATATATATATATATATATATATATATATATATATAATGCAATAAGTCTTGTACACATTTTTTAATAAAAAATAGTAAATAGTCATTCTCGTTTTTTTTTACTTTTTTTTTATTTATATCACACAGTATTTGTATAGCATATATTCTCTTACTAACTAATTAGTACATAATATTAATATATGTTAAACAATTAAAGGAATAATACAACTTATTATTAATATGTTTCATTATGGAGAGAATATAGGAAAGAAACTAGCAAGTGTCAGTACCCAAACTATTCTTCCGGTTAATATAAATTCATTTGCTTAGCAACCTGCAATAGTTCGCTCAACGGATCAGCATTCTCCAATTCCGGTATTCGCCAATGTGGAACACGTATCACGTAGTCGATATCGTTTGTCATCCTGGGACCTAAAGGCAATTTTGTTTAACATTTCGGTATATATATCATGTAAGGTTGATCGAAACACAAGCATTTTACACATTACTGTTTTATCAGACCCCTCCGCAACCGCTTTGTAGTCTACTTCCGTCAACACTTTCTGAATAACAACTTTCATAACACCTTTCGCTTTCTTAACAACTTTATTATCAGCAAGCTTCAGACAGTATGACTTCGATCCAGCACCATAAAAATAATGAATCGCTTTCCCTGCGTACTCATCTTTCATTCGTCCAACGACGGAAGCATTCGTAGGAATACCATGCAACTCATTTTGATAGTTAGAAGTATCATCTTCGTCTAAATTATTTCGCATGTGTACATACATATCATCAGTTACTATCTCAACAATCAAAGAATCCGTGTCAGTATAGAGCAACGTGATATTCTTGCCATAATGAGCTCGTAAGATATCATAAAAAAACCTATACATTATAATTTTGGAAAGATCTAAAATACTGAATCCGACATAGACGGGTTTGTCGTACGTAACTACCTGTTTCGACAATTCCGCCGCAAAAAATTTATCAGTGAATTGAATAAAATTTTTAAATTGCGGTTTTGCAACGTACCGTGCTAGACCTACCCGACGACCGTTATTTTCCCAATGTGTTAACAGTTTAATAACTCTTCGTTTATCGACATTTTCCATTGTTTTACCAAACACGCCATTATTCATAATTTTATAGAGATCCTTTTCGAACTTGTTCTGTGCTGTGCTGCGGAGAGCGGTATTAAGGTCTACGTATGGTATTAGCCACGGACTCTGACGAAAGCGTAAAACCCTATGAATACGAGTAACAATTAAGCCATGCTCTATACATTGTTTTAAATAGCGGTAATGTATAACGTAGTTGGTCTTATCACACAGGTTAGGGATTAACTTCTCCTCCTGGGAATGTGGTGCGCAGATCATTTCAGGACAAAACGGATAATCGTTGTGTTCGTCATGCAGATGGTGGGGATAATGTATATCAACCTCCAGTACAAATCCAACATCGGCGTCATCATCAATCTTTAATACGTTAAAGTGATCTATTTCCTCTTGAGGTAACCACATAAACCCATCGTGGGGCAGGTATTGCTTCATACTCCAGCCGTATAAATTCGTGGCATCTAAATATTGTATAAACACTTTCGGTTATTTAGGATCATAGTTTGGAACAAACTCGTTATTAGCGATGCTTCTCCGCTTGATACAAGTACTTACTCCACCCCGAATACCTTGTTTAAAAAAGTGATACATATCCATATCCGTCAGTAATTCTAGCTCTACTTTCGTACATTTCAACATGGCATCCCACGCCAATCCAGGCAAAGTGACATACTGTGCAGGTTCTAACCCATACACACCCATACATAATCTCCTAAAGTTTTCAAACACGTCAGCCAATAACAACACATCTGATTTTAAATAAATATCAGCATAATCACCTAGTGTATTACACTTAAAGTGATCCCATACCAGTAGAACGCGACAGTATTCGTCATCGGAAATATTTGCATCGCGCATTTTATCGTAGAATTTGTCATATGATGGCACCGTGACGTCGTTCAATTTACTAAAGCTGTCTACGTACGCATAAGGGAAACTACCTTTCTTTCTCACTAAGTTGAAGTCGCTATCATTACTAAAATATTTCCGTACCTCCATACATTGATCATCTGATAAATTCTGAGATAGAGTATCTAAGGATGCAGCCATGAATCTACAACTATCGACGAAACGTAAATTAATGTATTTCTTTTCCCTGATACCATGACTGTTTACATATTCATCAACAAAAATGTGCTTACCAAACGTTATATATTTTTCACTGTTAACCGGAAGTACGGTAATTTCTTCCGTTTCACTCGCTAACTGTTTAATGAACAGGTGAACATCATAACCACTGAGATTATGTAGAAAACGGGGAGAAATGTAGGTACCTGATAGTTTAAGTTACACGTTGAATGTGCTGCACCACGATACTTACCAGTAACGTGACAGTGATCTCGTACTTTCGGATTTGTCGGATCGCCCGTAAAGTGCTTGCCGCATATGTAACAACATACACTGCGTTCATACGTAACCTGCTGTTCATCCGTTAATGGTGTCATTGGAACAATAGCTTTGAAATGTTCATTATATATCCGTTTTACATCACTTTCCAGTCGTCTTATAAATATCTCCCCTGCATTACTCCCCCTATACAGCTCTAACTTAGACCACGCATCGTTTACACTACACTTAATATAATAACTAAACGAGTATGGTTCGTGTTTACACGTTTTTATCGTGAACGGTTTTTCGGGATCTGGTTCAGCCGTATCTACCGGTACTAAGAGCGCTTCAAAATCTGCATATATTACGAATGGTAGAACCATTTGTTTCTGATAGTTCCGAAACGCGAGTATATTTTCCGCGTAGAATTCCCCGGTTATGTCTTTTTTTTGTTTCACGCCCGGTAATTTTGTATATACGAAGTTACAGTCGTGTGACACGTGTCGGGTTAATTGCTCCTCGGATCTAAAGTAACACAAGCATGCATCACAAAAATACATTGCTCCGTTCCGCCGAGTTATTTGGTTGCTAAGTAAACGAGAAAAATTTTTTATCCATACATAATGCTGATTATCTGTTTGGTTACTGATTAATAATAATAAATTGACATGAACTGCCTGTTTGGCTTTGGTATAATACAGAGGCCCCACTACCTCTGTGACTCGCTGACCATCACGATACGTATCGTCTAACCCATAAACATTGATGGAAATGTTGTTATTGCTCTCAAACGTTGAAATATTCGTCAGCTTAACAGGGAACTGTACACCATTCCAGTTGAATAACGTCTGGAAATCAGGGTAAGAAGATATGCGTTGTGGTACTCCCGTTGGTGTCACTAGTGCCGATACAACAGCCCATGCAAAGCAGTAATTATCATTATTTTTTACATTGACTATGGCGTGTTTATGTGCGATTTCGGCGGGGACAGCCATATAGGATGAACCAGTGGTGGGAGAAAATTTATGCAGGTTTACCTCTATATACACGAATTGCACCAGGGACCACCCGGAAACAGTTGTTACTAATCGATTACACCATGACTCACACTTACCAGAATCTTTATGCTGAAATTCGGATTGCTTTGCATCCAATATTTCACTTATTCTTTGGAAATACTCTTCTAACCACCATCCCTACACTTAGAATATCATACTTAGTCTAAAGGATTTCAGTTCTGTGCTTTCCCTACTGTTCAAAAAGTATAAACCAAACAGCTCAACATTACATTTTAATGAGTAGTGTTTCTGCAACTGATTTTGTACTACCTTCAATACGTTCCTTTAACCTCTGCCATAAAGGTGGACACATCAGTATGAGTATTGCATGGTGACAGGCGGTACGACACAATGCGTTGTTTAAACGCATTTCGAATCACTTCAACCCCAGTATCGACAAGCAAACATACATTTGCTTTATGCCTATTGCTTCTGAGGTGTCCTTGGAATGCATACCTAGGTACATCCATTGAACAATCTGTGCAGTGCACACTCTCACCACTTTTTTTCGGTTGTACCGGTTCATCGCGTTGGTCAGACTTCCGCTTCCTTGAGTTGCTCAACCCTGATGGTCCGGGTTTCGCATTATCCTTCGCATAGTTTACCCCAGATGGTCCTGGTTGCACAAAGGAATCTGTAACTTGCCCATGTACTGCTTTGTTATCGTCCGAAGCGATTCCTTGCACCACATTGCTCCCTGTGGTTTGGTTTTTTAACGAAACCTCCTGCATGCCAGATGGTGGAGTAGATACTGACATCCAGCATGCTGTTTTTTGATGTCTCAGTAAAGAATCCTTTCGAGAAAATTTCTTGGGACATTCACATTGGAACATTTTTGCTGCAACAAAGAAAGAATAATAACTATATGCCGAAGTGTAGGTTGATGTGAATAAGGGCTCTATACGTGTTGGATAGGAAGAGTAGCCGGGAGAGATGCAATACGAAACTAAAACTTACTATTCTTTGAAGACATGATGTAACACCGCTTTATAAAACTTGAAACTTTACTTGGTGGCGCATAAAGACGGACTGACACTGTAGTGGAACCGCTCCGTCTTAAATACAAAATTTGAAGTGTTGGGGGGAGTGGGGGGAAGTGGAATGAGGGGCAGAAGTGGTGAATCCGGACTTCCCCCTCTCCCCAGATAACCGAGTCGCTACATAATTTAAAAATATCATTGTTCACATTAGAAATTCTTCTTTACTTCTATATATAAGTTCCAACATAATCCTTGTTACACCATTGAAAATCCTTTTTTCTACCTTCCAACCTACATATACATATATAGGTATAAAAGGTTATGAAATCGACTTTTTTTCACTATCGCTAAATCGAATTATTAGCTCATTTTCCAACTTTTGACCAAGTTTCGTCAAGATCGGTCATGATGTCTGGATGTCTTATCTGTATGTGTATGCATGTATGTTCATATGCACGATAACTCCAGTAGGTATGTTGGACACTTCGGCCAGACAGTTGCGTGCGCAACTACCTGAACCCAAATCCCCCCATGTGGGAGTTACATTATAGGAAGGGGGGTTAAACAGGAATCCGTTTTGAATTGTATTTGAGCTGAATTTGAGCTGGTTTTGAGCTGGTTTGGCCTGTATTTGAGCTGGTTTTGAGCTGGTTTTGAGCTGGTTTTGAGCTGGTTTGAGCTGTATTTAAGCTGGTTTGAGCTGGTTTTGAGCTGTATTTGAGCTGTTTTTCAGCTGTATTTAAGCTGGTTTTGAGCTGTATTTGAACTGTATTTGATCTGAATTTGAACTGCTTTTTTTTTATCTGTACAGATTCCTGTTTAACCCCCCTTGCTATAATTTAACTCCCACATGGGGGGATTTGGGTTCAGGTAGTTGCGCACGCAACTATTTGGCCCAAGTGCCCCCCATACCTACTAACTCCAGAACGAAAAGACCTACTTGCTTAAAATTTTGTATTTAAGCTGCTTCTCATTTGGAATAGAACTGATTAGATTTTTTGGCAGAACTCCATCGACGGAGAGGGGGATTTTCTTAGGGTTATTTTTTTTGTTTTTATCAAAAAAATAGTTCTAAACAGTTGCATACTTCCAAGTAATAAGAATACCCACACATAGACCTTAAACATATAGACTAATTATATTCTATACCTTTTTTTATGCAATGCATAATTTAGCTGCAAAAAAAATCCTAAGGTGAAATTTTAATGTTAGTTCAACTTTTTTTTCAATATCTAAATAACAATTACTTTCATAAGAAAAGGTGTGCACATATTTTCTGTAATAACTTATAAACGGATGGTTATGGTAAGCCTGCTTTAGCAGATAGTTTGGTTTACCTGCTGGGTGCTTCATTGTTGCTATGTAAGCGTATATTACCACCTCGTGTTAACTTTATTACAGGTATTAAACATATAATTGTGATTTTCCTGCTTACTGGCAAAATCAATAAAAACACTTATCTATATAATAATAAAAATAATTTATTTCCCACAGGAAAACGGAATTACACGTTATAATTACTAAATGACTTTGTATAAGCGCACCAGCAGAATTGTTAATTCGTCTGATGACATGTAATTATATTTGTACGAGCAGGTTTATTTGCAGGTTTTGTCAGATTCTAATTAACTTTTTTTATTTTCAGCCAGAATTAATTTTTAAACATATTGAAAATAAAAAACATGATTTCCCTTTTATTGCAACTTCATTATAAGTACACACATACCATTAATTAAAATCGTTCAATAAGAAATGTATTTGTTAAATAAATATCAATGTTTTAAATTCTAAGGAAATAAGAAAAGCTGCATTGTTGTACTACAACTTATTAGCATAGTAGACTTGTTTATTAGTGAAAAAAAAATACTAAAACTGGGTTGACCTTTGTACGCTAAATTTATACAATTATTTTGAAACGATATAATTACAGGTTTTATCAATCTCATCGTGAATATATATATATATATATATATATATATATAGCTAAATTCCTTTAGCTTTAACAATTAAAATGAAATTTAAAAAAAATTTAGAACATTAATTGCAATTTTTATATAAAAAAGAATGTATTTATAGATTCTATACATTACATATACGTGCTCTGCAAAAAGAGTGTTAACGAAATGATGTTATTAGAAATATGTACTTAACATACGCTCTTCATTAATACCAACAAATTTATTATTTACTATTTCTTAATTATACTTGCAGTATAATTAGCTAAATAAATGGTATTGTTTTGCAAGTCCTAGTAAATAAACTAATAAGTATTAAATATTGTTTACAAATCGTAATGCAATAGTTGACTATTACAATGTATATAAAGGTCACCTGTCTCGACTAAATCCCCACAATACGGCTCATATTCGCTTAATTGCTAAAAGTTGTTTATTACTTTGTATTCAGCATAAATTTTTTTTTTAATACTCGTAGTTGATCTAGGTCACTGCCAGACAACTGTAACCAATCAAAAAGCAGTTTCAAGGCATCTTCTGGCTATATAAGAGGTGCATAAAACGCATTTACGTTATGTTCTCGAGTAGTCCAAGTCTTTCACGTCGTTCTAGTATGGGTTGCTGGACTGGCAATCTAGCTCGAGATCCAACACTTCCTTGGGGTGTGCAAGTCTTACTTTACACCTTAGTGGGGTCGCTGAGACTGGCGATTCTACCCCAAGGCCATCTCAGCATTCTGGCTCGACCTACAACACTTCCTTGGGGGTGTGCAAATCTAACTTTGCACCCCCCAAGGCCTTCTCAGCAGCATCCACTTCGAGTAAGTTATACCCGGACCTAATCCGTCGTCGGTAAGCATAATGTATGAGTGAATGTGTGAGTGTGAGTGTGAGTGTGTTTCAGTGTGTATGTGTTTGAGTGTGTGAGTGTGTGTGTGTGTGTGTGTGTGTTTGAGTGTGTGAGAGCGCTGAACGGCTTGGTACCACCTGTCACACGGTGAATACTGGTGTTCCTCATGTTGAGCACCCCTAACACAACTTTTTTGATGTGTACGATGACAGACTATTTTATATATTATGTGATGAAGTATGTTATGTTGATTCTTTATTTTTTTTATGTATCTCTTGACTATAGTGTATAGACTAATTATTTCCTCTCAATCTAGTAGTATGTTTATCGCTGCTAACATGTGACCTAAACTTTTATTATCCTCAGTATTACAACTGTTTTGTTAAAAGCTTACTAACGTATGTACTAAATCAACATGTTTTATTCCTATAGCAAATCATATATCTGAGTAATACATGTTTCTAATATAATTTATGTCTTTCTTTCTACATGAATTAAATATATAATTTGTACATGTCTTTATTTCTACATGAATTAAATATATTAACATATCGTTTTCTTTTATTTTGGTAAATAAAGTGAGGGTGAGCAAAAAAGCATACAAGTGGACAAAAAACATACAAGTGGGCAAAAAACATACAAGTGGGGTATAGAGTAGCAACCAGGTCACACGGATGTTATTGTAATTGTGAAACATGAACGCGAGTTAGGTCGCACGGATGGCCTTGTAATTGTAGAACAGGCAAGCGGGGTTTTAAAGTAGGTCTCACGGATGGCCTTGTAGTAGTGGAACAGGAAAGCGGGGTTTGTGACCTTGGTTTTGTGGTAATGATATGTAATTAGGTCACACGGATAGCCTTGTAATTGTGGAACAGTAAAGCGTGGTTTGCGACCTTGGTTTTGTGGTAATGATATGTAATTAGGTCACACATTGCAAATGTAAAATTTGGAAAAGGTTTCCTTAAAAATTTGATTGAATTTTTCAAGTAAAATTTTAACACAGTCTGTTGCTGGATTTAATCTTTTCCATATAAATAAATCCTGTTGGGATTTCGAATTTGAGTTCGGCTTTAATTTTTTGTTTCTACTACACCTTAGCTTCGTTCAAGAGGTAAGCTACTCACTTTCTTTTCTTATTTACTAGACATAACTTTGAAATGCATGTGTACATGTTTTGAAATTTTAATACAGCATAAAGATCATATCTTATAAAAATTTGGGTATTGATTTAAATTCTAACACCGTTGTCTTATATAGGTTTTTTTTTGTTTTTTTACACATTTACTCAAGATTAACATCTTTCGTGCTTCCATAAGAGATAGTTAAACCATTTCTGACAGCACAATTGGATACCATTCATCCGAGGTGTGAAATATTAGTTATGGGTCTTCGAACCTGAATTGATACCGTTTACGATTACTCCTCCGAGCATCTTCCGCATTAACTGAAGAAATATACGTTACACCTACGACTATTTTCGATAAGTATTTTGTTACACGCACACAAAAAAATTTACGTACGGTGAGTGACTTTTGTTAGCTTTTCTGCATAACGAGGCTCTCGTTACCTGTACATTACTGAAATTCTTATAACAATTACATTGCTACATTGTATTAGTGTTTCCGCAATTATCCTATTCCTAACATTAATGCTTATACTTTACTATTAACCATTTCCTTAGTGATCGTTAGAGAAAGGTTAGACATTTGTACCTGTAAAAGATAATTTGGGTTATTCCAAAAATTCTCATATACTTACATTTAACTTTGCAGTAGAATTTGTACTTTAACTATCCATTTCTAACTGTTTTCTTATGTACTAGTTTTATTCTGATATCAAACCGTAGCTTGTTCAACCGTTAGAACTTTCTGTGTATACTGTACAAGCAATCAGCTGTTTAGCTGACGGAACGCTACTATTTGAGTCTAAATGTACAAGGTGGGTCATAAATCATGCTAACTGCTGGGGTTGTATAAAAAGTTATTTATTTCAATTACTGTGTAAATCAAATTGCATATTTATTTATGATCATTGGTGTTGTATGAAATTTGTTACTTTTCACTGATTACAATTTAATAGTTTATTACAAAACTGTTTGAATTAGGGTTTACTCATGTTAATTTTTGTTTTGTAGCCATATGCTTACTAATGAATGTGTCAATCTGTGTTGCGCCTTTATTAAATTCTTGCATTGTGATTGCCAAATCTGTAATGAATTTAGCCTGTCTGAATTTTCTAAACGCTTCATGCTTACTTTGTCTGTAATGCTCATAGTAACTACATTGAGTAATTTTTTTTGCTTACATAAGGTAAACAACAGGGTAGACATCTAGTGATAATTTTCGCTTTATATTTGGGTTTATTTGCGTCCGGTTGATTGGAAACTGATAGATTACTCCGACGGAGAGCTCTTCGTGGAATATCGATGTACAAGTATTCAATTTCGGATCAATGTAAATATAAATAAATATGTTTGGGTATTCTTTTTTTTTAGGGTCAACGCTAGATGCCGGACCTTATTGTGTCTGATTATGTAAATTTTAAGTATAATTCATAGTTTTTTCTAGATTTGGTTGAAAGGTAAGTTGATCACTGGTGGTTTATTTTGTAGATATATTGTATCTGATGTATTATTGATTGATGTATTGGGAATATTTCTTGAAAGAATTGTATTTATGTCCGCGAGTTGGCGCTCCATAATTTTTATGTTAGATACTTACGAAAATTTAATTATTATTATAAAATTTATGCTATTTTACAGTGGGTATATTAAATACGTGGTGTTAAACGATCGTAAGTTGTTTCGTTAATCCTGTGATCTACGATCAATTTCCTAGCCAGTCCTTTGTCAGTGTGAAGTTAGTTCACCATTTTATTTTAGTTGTCCTGTGGCCGTAGCCCTTTTCTTGATAGAGGGCGATATAAAAT
The DNA here is from genome assembly GCA_036346205.1 of Vesta saturnalis. NCBI lineage: Eukaryota > Metazoa > Arthropoda > Insecta > Coleoptera > Lampyridae > Vesta > Vesta saturnalis. Next base: position 310,654 of record JARFJB010002541.1, read on the forward strand.
TAAATCAAGTGGCGCCCTTTTTAAATTCTATGTATATCTTTTCTCCTGCCAAAACGCCCATGCATCCAAGTGCTTAACCGACCGACTGAGCTTCCGGCTAATTCCTTAATCTATGCTACAGCACTTTAGCCACAAATTTCTACGATTATCCCTTTCTGCACGTAACATCATAAATATCTTCAAACCCAACAAAAAAGGTAATCAAATAACACCTCGCAAAAATTTACACTCTTTTAACTCGAAATTAAACAAAAATTGAACAAAACCAACTTATTTGCAGTGATACCTTAAAATGTAACCACAGTGTAGGTAGGGGCAATGAAACCAAGTATCATCCCCCGGTGACGTGCGGCGGCGCTCTCGGTGAAGCTTCGACCCGGTATCGTGACAAGGATGCTGGTTGTAGATCGATTTGTTTCTTCTTTTATAAAGCTTAAACGACTAGTTTGATGTTTGTTGTTCCGAATGCAGACAGCGATTGGCCAGACATAAGTATCCCCCTCACTTTGTAGGTCCCAGACCGACCCTACTTAGTAGTATATTAATTGTGATTTTACACAGCTTTCTTTACTTTTAGTTTTATTGAAATTATAAAATCTTTATTTGCTCATAATTTATTTATTTATTATCCACTTATCATTAATGTGTTGATTTGTAGTATCTGATGACTAGTATCGCGTTGGTATTTTTACTTTGCGTACTGTAATTATATCATTCCTGTAATTGTTTTAAATAAAATAGCTATATGTTAAGTCTGCGTATTTGATTTTGTTCTGCACAAAATCATTTTTAAATAATGTTTGAGGAAAATGTTTTGACATTTTTTTTCATCAATATTCTGCTTAATTATTAGCGAGTATTATCTACTAATTTTCGAGATAACTTCTAAACTAAACCAAACTGGAATAATAGGCCTTTTTACTACGTTTACTAATTTATTCTTGTAATTGTTACTTTTAACATATAAACAAAAAAGTGGTATATAACTAAATATATAAACTTTTTTGTTCATATATTTAATTCGACATTTATCCTCAAATATTTCAAAATTTTTTTCTAATTTTATGTAAATGATCACAAAAAATTTTGTTCACAACACGTGCGTTGTTACATTTTTGTGCTCGGCCTTATTTTTAATCCCCCGGCTATGCCTCGAGTAAAATAGGACGGCCCCGCACCACGAAATGTGTAAACAGTGCACAAGTTACGAAAATAACAATTATATTAGCAATAAGCTTACTACGTTTACTTTATTAAATGGTGCCACGGCTTCACAAATTGTCA